>CM077159.1:145159481-145348474 GCA_039583875.1 Platanthera guangdongensis
ATATCTTTTCTTTTCTTTCTCAGGAGATTGGTTTTCATTCCAACTTGATGAGTTCCAATTAACTTTAGAAGGGCAGTAACCGTGACATTCCATAGGATTAAGATAAAGCTGCGGTGTCCAGAATCGAATCGTTTCAGTTGAAACAGATATCAGGTTCTGAGGTAAAACTATAATACTCTGTGAATGTGTCCTCCCAGCCAAATTAAAAGTTTAATACTAAGTTCTTTTTTTGTAAAAAACGATATTTGCAAATTGCAAAAGATAGAATTCATTCTGAAATGAAATTCTCTGTTGAAATTGCAGGGGTTGCTGGATAGGAGGAGCACTGGTTGACTAGAATCCAGATCAGGATGATCTTCTGGATGATGAGTTTTAGAGTGTTTTAGTTTATCTTTTGCTACTTCTGCTTAGAGCATTGTTTAGCTCTTATTTTATGCACTGTTTGATTGGACTATTAGCTCTCTGTTTGTTTGGACACCAGCGTTTTGGGTATGTGTCTTATGTACCTGAGACTAATTTGTGTTGCGCTGAGTTTCGTTTTACTTATGCGTGCATACTATTCTGTGCTTAAGTCTAATTTGTTTGAAACACGTGCTGGACACGGTTGTGTATGATTCACAGTTGGTTGAACTTTGCACAAACCACCCTCTATTCGAAGTCTGGGTTCACGGCGGACATAGGAGGAGATTGTTAGGTTATTTTATTATATATCCGCACGTGTCGAGGCAGACTCGGAATAGGTTAATAGGTTCGTGTCGTACTAGGGTCTGCTCTACGCTGGAAGTACTATAAATACTCATTCCATACATAGATGAGGTATTGTAGAATACTTTGAGCGGAGTTCCCTCTCACAATTCATACACGAATTACCCACAAAAATAGCACTAATAGGAACCCAGACAGCAGCCCCAATTTCAAGGCTAAAGGTAACAAAATGCAACAACCGACCAACATAAAAGAATCGCCCACAATCTCATACAAAATAATACCAAACCCCAGCTGGCAATATTAAGGCTCCGTTTGGGAGGACTTATTTTCACCGGTCAAGCGGCCACGACCGCATGAACCGGACCTTAATTAACGGAGCCTAAATGGAGGCAAAATTAGCAAAAGCCTCAAATCTGAAACCATAGTTGGCTAATAATATTTCATTAATCTTATAAGGAAGAGGTGAGGGGAAAGAAGAAGTTTCACAGTGCACAACAAAGCCTCTGGTTGGCCATGAATCAAGCTAGTAGCAAAATCACAAGAATAATACAATAACAGCAGCCACATCACCAACAAGCAGCAACGTCACCAACAAACCTTAGCAGTGGCACCAGGAGGGCAAGAATCGAGCAAGAGGACGAGGAGTCGTATTAACCCTAAGCAAGAACCAACAAGCGGGAGCTTTAGGAGAGGCAAAATGCATGAATAATGAATCGGGAGATGTGATAAATATAGGGCGCTGCTATCCGCACGCAGTTTTGGCTATTCGCACCGCATTTTCTCCAAATTTTTCGTTTATTTTTAAAATACGCTTTATTCATGTATTTTTAGAAAAGGTGTTCAACACGAAAGTTGTAGATCTCAACGATATTTACAACTTTTGTGTTCAACACTTTTCCTAAAAATGTATGTACAAAGTTTATTTCCAAAAGTCGCGAAAACTGGACGTATTTCGCAAGTTCGCCTTGTATATGCATTTTTAGGAAACGTGTTCAACACGAAAGTTGTAGTTCTCGTCGAAATCTACAACTTTCGTGTTGAATACTTTTCCTAAAAATGCATGTATAAAGCGTATTTCCAAAAGACACAAAAAATTAGGAGAAAGTGCGGCGAGAATAGCCAAAACTGCGGTGCGGATAGCAGCACCCTAAATATAAGGGAAAATGAATCCACAATCTAACTCCCATGAATTAATAACCCTAATAAAGAATCGGCTCGAAATCGAAATGTTCGACTCAAAATCAGCTCGAAATCGACTTAAAATCGACTTGAAATCGAAATCGAAATGTCGGCTGGACTCGAAATGACTTGATTCCAAGTCGGCTCGAAATTGAATCGAGTCGACTCGAAATCGAATAGGGTCAGTTCGAAATTGAGCAATTTTTCGTTTTATTCCTAATTTGTTCAAATTAATTGACAACATATAAATTTAGCAGATGAAACACTTAAAATCTTCATTCTTTTTATTTAACTTTAAATTTTGTTATTTTAAATCTTAAAATACGAATATATTAATAAATATATAATTTTTTTAATTAATTCGAGTTGATTCGAATCATTTTTCGAGCGATTCAGGGCTAGCTCAAAATTGACTCGAAATCAAATTCAAGTCAAATTGAATCGACGCAAATTGAGTCGAATCAATTTTAACCAATTCCAATTCGACTCAATTTTCGAACGATTTTCGTGCGACTTTCGAGTTTCGAATAATATGCTCAGCCTCATATAATACCATCTAATACAATATATCCGAGGGAACAACCGAGCAAACCAAACTACCAGCCTGTTTAACATATCCAATCAGGCACCTCATTTTATTCTAAAATTTCAGTCATATCAATTGGCACTTCATTCCATTTTAGCCCTCAAGTCGTAGCCATATTTCATTTCATAACGAAATATAAATGAAAATGAAACGATCGTCGCAAGATCTATCGGAAAGCTCCAACATAAAAAAATTAAATGCGCGGCGTCAAATCAACACTGAAATTATTTTCATCACCAAGGAATTTCTTTATTTTGTTTTCTAAACATATATAAAATATATCATATGCAAAAGAATGTGACTCTTATTCAAATCATTGTCATGCTTTTGTTTAGGGTTGTCATTGCGAATTCAATTAATGAGGATGTTCAAAGTTTGTACTATTAACTATTTTACTTAGAATTTATAGTAAAAAAAACTAAATTTAAATAATATCCTTTAAAATATGTGTATTTTTACCCCTCTTATCGTTTTCACCATAGTTAATAACCTCATTATCTTTAAAAATGTGTGTATAACCTCCCTCATATTAAAAAATAAGAGTATAACCCTCTTATCTTTTTCATCATAGTCAATAACACTCATAATCCTTACAAATAGTTGTATAACTCACTTAATCTAATATTAGATATATCTAATTTGGTAATTAAAAAAAGATGCATTATTAACTATTTTACTTAGAATTTATAGTAAAAAAACTAAATTTAAATATTTACCTACATATTATTTAACTAAAATATATTTCCGCTAAATAAGACATAAATGATTATGCTTATTAGATAGTTTGATAATTGAAAAATAAATCTATAAAAAAGTAATCAAATGATCATACTTATTTAATTTAAAAAGTTTGTCAAATTTAATTCTCATCTTTTTAAAAAAATATTCGAAAATGCATTTAAATTTAAATAAATTAGAAAAAAAATAAAAAACATGTAGTGCATGAATTTTATCGTTTATTTAGAAATACTCATTTGTCTTATTTAGCCGAAATATACTTTTGTTAAATTATATGTTCGTAAATATTTAAATTTTGTTTCTTTTACTATGAATTATAAATAATTATTGCATATTTTTATAGATTGCCAAACTATCTACTATTATATTAGGTGTTTTAGGATTTGTTTGTTTTGACGTTTCGTCGCCTCTGTTTGGAGCAAATTCCGCCGGGCGGCGGACAAGTATACGGTCGGCGGCGGTATTTGCTCCGTTTGCACCCGTAGCAAGGTCAAAACGACCCCGATCCGCTCCGTTTCGACCCCACTTCTCCCCTCCGGTTTCAATGTGACGTTTCGATCCACCAGATGCACCTGCCACCGCCGATCAAAATATAGCCTTATACAACTCTTTGTTAAGATTAGATGGCTTAATGATTATGATGACAAAGATAAGGAAAGTTATATAACTATTTGTACAAATTATGGGAGTTTTTTTATTATGGTGAAGAAGATGGGGTGGGCCTATTTTTAAAGATAAGAGGAAGATTATTGATTATTGATGGGGTTCCCCTGAATTTTCTAAGTCAAACCCACAAGATTCAGATTAAGTCCACATGAACCAGACCGGGCAAGTCATGCACGCGAAGCCGCGCTCCCCCCCCCCCCGATCACTAGAATCACCCAAGGAGATCGAATCGGCTCACGCGCCCAGGCAACGCCCCCGCATGCGCACGACCACGCCGCACGGGAGAGCCCGACATGTGCACGGGAGCGCGCGACCGAAGGGTCCCGCTCTCGGGTAGCCATGCCGCGCGCGGCCGCACCTCCAGTTCTGGTCGTCTCCGGCCGCCGCCGCCACCTCCGGACTCCGTTGGCCGATGCCACCTCCGGGCTCCCCGCCCGAACCACCCGGGGACACTTTTGTCATTTTGCTAAAATTGATGATCCAGGTGATTGAAATGGAGCAATGTCATTCACCAGCACAAATTCCGCCACGATGTAATTACCGATATATCCCTCCAAAAAATTATAAATATGGCCTTAAGCCTTCGTTTGAAGACAAACAACTCCAGAGAAAAGAAATGGCTCTGAAGTTTTCCGACGAGATGCGGACTTAGGCCGTTCCTGCGCTTAGGAACTTGCTTCACTCCTCTTCTTGCGCAAAAGCCCGTGGACTTAGCCAAATTTCCAGACCGGGACGTTTCCATCGAGATTTCATGAACTTACCCAAATTCTCAAGGCCGGAGCGCTTCCATCGAGGTTCGGAGGACTTAGTTTCATTCATTCATTTTTGTACTTTGCAATTTTAACGGAAAAACGATCTATCGCCCACCGAGATCAAATATCAATCCTTATAAACTCAAAGAAACTAGTGAATTTTGGCTCAGCACAGATCCAATCATGTGGTTTTTCACCCTTTTTGGATTTTCACGTCAAAAAGCCTCTTGCCATTTGCTGTTGTTTACTTTGACTGTTTGCGCGCCCGGTCCAATTCCGAACTAAGCTAGTCCAATTTCTCCCGACCAGGAAAAGACAAGCGAGCTGCAACAACTATGATGAAAAAGATAACGGAGGGTTATCAACAATTTACTCATTTTTTTAAATATATAATTTTGATATGCTTAGGTAATTAAGTCACTTGTCAGTCATTAGTTTCTTCCTAATGTGATGATTCTATTATGATTTGAGCTCCCTTCAAATAATTTTGGGATGACTCAAAATAGATATAACCCTAGGCGACTCAAAATTGCATTGAGCTTATTAGAGCTTGAGCATTTTTGTAGATTTTTAATGTAAACTTTATGTTATTATTTTTATTATTATAATATTTAAATGAGCTTGAGAGTGAGCATGTGAGACCCTTATTAAATAGGTGAACAAAATTTTGAAGCGTGGGAGACCCTGGTTTTCCCTAATTTCATCAAGACTATTTTTTATTTCTAATTGATAATGGGGATTTATATTAACAGTCTCACAATTGATATTCACAACTCGCCATTAATCGGGCCACACAAAAGCGATATTTGCAACCCGCATGATATTGGTTGTCCAAAATTAAAATTTTTTAACATAAAATAGTAAAAATTGTAAATAAATAAATTAAAATAAATAAATTCATGAATAAGTATGAACAATAGATGTAAGGTGATAAGTGGTTGGCTTGCATAAATGAAAGATTCAATACAAAAATATTTTTAAAAATAAACCAAACATGCTTCATTATTCTCTGAGTCTCTGTTTGATTGGTCTGTTGCTGATGAAAATCTGCTGATTGAAAATGATATTTGAGAAAAATATTGTTTCTGTCTTTCTGAAAAATAATATTTTATTAAAAAACTGTTTGTATGAATTGAAGTTTGTAAAACAAAATTTTGAAAAAATTATTTGGAAACAAAACAAAATAATGTATAATTTATTTTCCATAAAAAATAACCAACACAAAATATATAAAGGTGACTTTTTTGACAACTACACATATACACACACAGAACAACTACACATACACACACATACAACTACGCATAAATACACATACAAACATACATAGTACACAATAAACAATCTTCATTACTCATCACTGTACACACTAGGCAAAATTTAAATCACACTCAAATGCATAACATTTTTGATGCAATATAAAGGAGAGTTGCCAAAGTGGGCTTGACATGAAGCTCCTTCATTTCTGCAATAAGTTTGCATGATTTGACATACTTTCTGCTTCAATTATAAGCAGAAATCATGACATTCCATGCTACAACGTTTTGCTTAGAACTTGTATAGAATAGTTGGCTTATAGCATCTGTACTAGGGGGTGTGTCGTACTGCACCATGCAGTACAGCACATCCAATGGCTGCAAGTGCATCCATCTTGCGCATGCATCTCGGCGCGAGTGCTGATGCACTGACAGCCATTGGATGACGCACTGCACGGTGCAGTACAACACCTACCTATTCCTAAACCACGACATCGCTAATTGAGTAAACTTGGATCAGAGCATCCAAAATGTATGGAAATCTCATGAAATGTGCATGGATCTCTTCCTTTAACTCAATCACCATCTATCGATCCAAAGATTTGAGCAAGAAATGAAAGGTATAATCTGAAAATATCGCTGAAAACATCCGGATGGAGATCTAAGTGGAATCCCCTATTTGTTGCCCCTAGGTGGGTATAAATAGGCAAACCCTAGGAGTATCTACGGGTAATGGATATCCGTGTATCCGAACCGACCCGTTAAGCCTCCGAACCCGATATTTGTCCAAATATACATTAACAATCTCCTCCTATATTTATGACAAATAACGTGTACGTCTCGGAGTGCAGAAAGTATATAGTACCAAAAGAACATGTTTTCGACTTTACACATTTTTATAAGAGTTAGCACAGTTAAGCAAAATATGAGTTACCAAAAACAGTAACATAAACATCCAGATATAAAGTGCTACTCATGAATAAATAAGTTTGAAAAACAAAAATAATAATGGATCAAAAAACATATAATAATTCTACTCAGAGAGTAGATCATCATCATCCATGTCAAAGTCTACTTTCTCTCCTCCATCTTCACTCGTGCCTGCAAAGAATTTCACTAGTTAGACTCCATGAATTCATAAACACATGCAGTGACGTATCAAAGTAAGCTAGCTCTACCTAAATTAGCTTAGTACTTATAATAGTAGTGAAGTAACACTGTCAGCATCTCTAGCTAGTCTTAGTATAGTAGGACCAGTCAAGTTATGATTTTAATAAATCACACATTGTTATCTTACTCATTAATGACCACTATGTACCTTATCATATGACTTGACACAACGTCATTTGTAATATTATCAAATGCATAATAATATGATATGGTCACTAATGTTAGATTAACTCGTACAACGATTTTCTATTCACAGTTGAATAATTCTCAAATCAACTTATAATGAGAAAGATGTTAAGTCAACAAATGCGAAGCGGCAACACAGCTGCATGCAGCTGTTTTTGCTGCTTTGCTCCGCCAAACCAAAATTTGATGCGGGCGGTGGCAAGAAGCCCCCCCCCCCCACCCCCCCCCCCGCGGCAGACAACGACAGGCAGCGACAGCAGCGGCACTGCAGCCCCATTTCAGGGGCTGCAGTGCAGTAATTTATATAAAAAACATTTTTTAAAATTTTTTTTAAAAAATAAGTTTATATTTATAATGGATATATATTTTAAATTTTAAATGATTATATATATACATTAAACTGATATTTAATTATAAAGAGTGAAATTTTAAAAAAAAATTTATTAATTGTGGGTCATTTGAGTCGTCCATTAATCGGGCGAAAACGAACCGTCCTAGCACTACAAAATGTTTATTAATGTGTTAATATTTTAATTAATATATATTAATAATATTGATGATTGCCCGGCTTGAAAATCGGATCGCCGTAACCCCGAGTCGGAGCATGTTTGGTTTGAAAATCTCTAGGGAGAGCCTCATCACTTAATAAATGAAACTTATATTAATTTGTAATTAAAATATTTTAGCATTTTAATTCTTTTAATAATTAATTAATGTTTTAATGTTTAATAATTTTTGTTGTGGGTCACTCGAAGCGCTCGTAAATCGGTCAAAAATAAATCATCCTAGCTCGTGAGCGAGTCAAGCGCGCATACGTGTGTTCTGACGTCCGTTTGAAAATCTTTGGTTCGTCCGAACATATTTTGGGGAACCCCATCAATATTAATACATTTACTTTTATAATTAAATAAAATAAATGCAGAGCAATTGTTTTTTTATTTTTAGATTTCTTAAATTTTCCGGTTTGTTTAATTATTACTATCATTGTTTAATTCTGCATCACTGTTTCACACAGCACTACAAATATAGTTTCTCAAATAGTTTCATAAATTTTTTTCATCACTGCAAAATAGCTGATTCATGCACCACTGTTTCTCATCACTGCTTCTTGCACCGCCACAGCTTAGCCAAACAGGCCCTTAACGTCATCCTATTCGGATTGATCAGAACTAAGAATCATCATATCATCCAGATACAAGCATATTATAACTACTTTATTTGATCTATGACGTATATAAAGACATTTATCTGAGAGACTAATCATGAATCTCATGTTCTATTTGATTGGGGGTGAGTTAGGAGCAGTGATTTCTGCTATGATGCCTGGAAAGGCAAGGAAACATCTGAACTCACTGGACACGTATTCTCCCCTTTATCACTTCTGAACTCTTTATTTTTATGTCTAGTTAGTTTTCTACCCTAGTTTTGAAAAAAATAGAACTTTTCAAACGCTTCATCTTTATTTTTAAGAAGGTAAATGTGATAGAATCTATAACAGTCATCTATGAATATGATCATATGCTTCCTTCAAAATCTAGTGACAAAACTTTTAAAGTCACATATATTGAAATGTATAAGCTCTAGAGGTGTTGTGCTCCTGGTAACCACACTAAAAAGTTTCCTAGTGATCTTAGTCTGAACACACACTTCACATTTCTCAGGTTGGTTTTAGTGTCTAATGTAATCTTGTGAGTTCTAGCTATTTGGAACATTTTCTTATAGTTCACGTGTCATAATCTCTCATGTAGAGTCTTAGGGCTAATTAAGTTTGTTTAAACTAACTCATTTACTAGACTTAATCGGTACATCCTATTTTGGACGTATGCACATCCAGAATAGTGAGAGTTAACTAACAGTATTACTCTACCACTACAAAAAGTAAAGGACATACCAGCATCACATAATAAACTTATAGACACTAAGTTAGCAGCTAAAGAAGAAATGAATTTAACGTTCTTTAAAGTTAAAGTCTTACCTGAGGATATCAGCAGAGTTGTGTTCCCCACCTTCAGCACGTCAGTTTTATCGTAATTCGCCACCATCACATACTCTCTTGCAGCAGTGAGCCCTGTCATCAGATTAACGTTGTTGCAAACGTGTCATGTTGCCCCCGAATCCAGGTACCACTCAGTGCTGACCTTCGCATTTATGACCATGACAATAAAGTCGGATGACTCAGCAAGGCTAACCATATTAGTCTGGTTGCTTCTTGTGGTGCTATTGTCCTTTCCCTTTTAGGGAGTTCTTTGGATCCCTAGTTGGATTTGGGATATGTTCACTAACTAGGATGTCTGACCCATAATGTATAGTCAGGGTCATGTCTGTAAGTCTTTAGGTTCAACCATACATGGACCAGCTAGTAGAAGACTCAAAACTTAGAAGAAAATCAAGTTCAGAAAATGAGTTCGATGTTCGTCGAACTCAGCTCGACGATAGTCGTGCTCCGCTCAACTAACTCAGAGTTAATTCTCTGAGTTAAGTTTAACGATATTCGAGCTCAGGTCAACGAAGTCTGGATTTCAACTTCAACACAGAATATTTTCTTTAAAATCAGCTCGATGAAGACAGCTTATCAGCTCGACGAACTTGGACCACAGAATTGGCAAGTTATTCTCTGAATGTAGTTAGCTGAGCTCTGGTCGACAAACTTGGATATCAAGTCGACGAACAAGTTTTCTCAAGTCGATGAACATGATTTCTCAACTCGATGAACTTTGATCTCAGATCGATGAAATCTGTTCTCTGGTCGACGATTTTTGTGTAGTTCCAGACTTAGAATTTTTCTCATTTTCTGTCCTTATTCCATATTATCTAGAAATATTTTTCTGAGTAATTAATGCATATATTCTCTGAATATAGCCGTTATTTGGCATCATTAATTATGGTCTTCATTAGGTTAAATACTTGCTTAATTAATTGGGACAGTTGGGGAAATTCATTAATGAAAATATTCTCTCCAGCCGTGTTTCATTCTCCAGGCAATCAGCATTCAATGCAATGGAATTCAAAATTCAAAGGAGAATTCGACTGATGATATAAAAGAGATTTTCTCTTTTCTGAAGTATAGACTTGACATGCATACAGACACTGAGAAGATCTACAGCAAAATATTCAAAATCCTTTCTACAAGAAAACAACCTGTTTTCACCTTGACCCTACTGAAGAAGAAGAAGAACAACAAACACAAATCAAGAGTCTTCTTCAACTTCCACTCCAGGATCTTTCAAGAACAACGTATTCAAATCAGTTAGAAGTTCCTGGATCATATTCAAATCAAGGCTAAAGACCTACACCCTGTGCAAGGCTCCAAGTGATATTGAAAGGAGCTCTTGACAATATCAATCCACTTGTCTTCTCAGTTGTTTGAGAAAGAGAAGACACCATCAATCTCTCTCCCCCCTCATGTAGAAAGGGTTTATTAACTCTCTTCAAAAGTTTATTTTGGTTTTTGAGCACCTGATCAAAAGCTCAAAGATGACAGTCACTTGATCAAAACAGTGATTCTAACAGTGATTTTTTGCAGGAACTAAATTTGTGTGAGACGTTAAATGAACTGACCCTCACCAATGAGGCAGTTATCAATCCTTCTCCACACATTGCTGAAGAAAGTGGAGATGAAGACACTATAATCAGTGAAGAGCCAACAACAGCTAACATAATTCCATAAGAGAAATTAATTCCCCAAGCTGTTGAACAACCAATTCCACCCACTGAATTTGTCACACTTAGAGATCACTCTGTATCTCAAGTGATTGGAGACATTTCAGCTGGTGTGCAGACAATGCATCAACTCAACCAAGACTTGACGCATGCCTGCTTCATATCTCAAATTGAGCCCCAATCCATCAAAGATGTTGAGTAAGATTCACACTGGATTGTTGCAATGCAAGAGAAGCTCAATCAATTTGAGAGATGCAGAGTTTGTGATTTAGTTCCAAGGCTCAAACACTACCCAGACATTAAAACTAAATGGGTATATAAAAACAAGCTGGATGCCCAAGGTGTCATAATCAGGAATAAAGCAAGGCTTGTTGCTCAAGGCTATAGGAAAGAGGAAGAGATTGACTATGACCAGACTTTTGCATATATTGCAAGGCTGGAATAAATCAGGATTTTCCTTGCATATGCTGCCTACAAGAAAATCAAGGTTTATCAAAAGGATGTCAAAAGTGCTTTTCTGAATGGAGAACTCAAATAAGAGGTTTATGTTGAACAACCTTCAGGTTTCATCTCTCCAACTCATCCCTCACATGTTTTTTATTTGCATAAAGTTCTCTATGATATAAAGCAAGCTCTAAGAGCTTGATATGAAACCTTAGTTAGCTTTCTTATAGAACTTAATTTTCTAGAGGCATAGTAGATAGAACATTATTCACTAGACATCATAAGAATCAAATTTTATTAGTACAAATTTATGTAGATAATATTATATTTGGGTCTACAGATTCTAAACTATGCAAGAGGTTCTTTGACCTCATGCATTCAAAGTTTGAAATGAGTAGCATAGGTGAGCTCTCCTACTTCCTTGGTCTCCAAGTGAAGCAGCTACCTGATGACATCTTCATATCTTAGGCTAAGTATGTTAAGGAGCTTATCAAAAAGTTTGGGATGGATGATGCCTCAGCAAAGAAAACACTCATGACCACTAATGTTGTAATTGACTCTGATGAACATGGAAAGCCTGTTGATTAGAAACTATATAGGGGTATTGTTGGGTCCTAGTTATATCTTACAGCAAGCAGACCAGATATAATATTTGCTACATGTCTTTGTGCTAGGTTCCAAGTGAACCCTAAAGAATCTCACCTTACTTTCTTAAAAAGGATTTTAAGATATATAAAGGGTTGTCCTAGTATAGGACTCTGATATCTAACCGAGTCAGAGTTTGGGTTAACTGGATACTCAGATGTTGACTTTACTGGATGTAGAGTGGACAGAAAAAGTACCTCTGGGACATGCCAGTTCCTTGGTATGAGATTAGTCTCTTGGTTTTACAAGAAGCAGTCATCTATGTCTACCTCAATAACTGAAGCAGAATATATAGCAGCTAGCAGTTGTTGTTCTCAGATGTTGTGGATTCAGAACCAACACCTGGATTATGGGTTCAACTTAAATAATTCAACCTTACTTTGTGACAACACAAGTGCAATTTTCATTGCGCAAAATCCAGTTCATCACAGTAGAACAAAGCATATAGACATTAAGCATCATTTCATTAGAGAGTGTGTGGACAAAAATAAAATTAAGCTTGTCTATATCTACACTGATTTGCAAAGAGCAGATATCTTCACCAAATCTTTGGATGAGAGGAATCATCTATTTTTTATAAATCAGCTTAGCATGATCAATGGAGAAGCCTTAATTTAATTTTTGTCTGTGGTCGATGAATTTTTCAAAGTTCATTGAACGTAGATCGAAAAACTGTGAAAAGTTCTAGAGATATTCGTCGAACGGAGATCGACGAACTCTTTGTGAGTGAAGTTCTATTCGTCGAACGGAGATCGACGATATTGCTTCAGAAAATTTTCGTCGAACTGAGCTCGACGAAATGTTTTCACATCTTCTGACTGAGATCGACGAACTCTTTTGTCTATAAAATATTTCGTCGAACTAAGATCGAAGAATTTTTATTATTTCGTCGGACAGAGACTACCGCTTCATATTCTGAAAATCATATATCTAGGTTTTCTTTGAGCTCCGTCCTGCGCTTTCTGTTCCTTTGCACTTGATCTCTGTTTTTCTTGTGCAGGCGAAAATAATGGTGATTCCGGCAAACATTCTTTTTGTAATAAAGTTTGACATGGGATTTGATATTGACTTCAAATCTTTCCAGCATTCTGACCCGATTTTTGTGGAAATTCTGAAATTATTTGAAGAGCAAAATCTGTAAAATTTCATCAATCGCAGAATAAAGATAGCAATGACTGATGTTAAGGAATGAGTATTTACATCTACAACATCATAGAAAGATACTATGACGGGAATAATATTTGGTAACACAGTTTCTCTTTTTCCCACTATTTTAACTGAGATTTTTGGCTTGCTGAATGGTACTGAAAAATTAGAGATGGACAATGAGGAATATGAGAATATGTTGATTAAGATGGGTCACTATGGATAAAACCCAAACAAAATGTTAAAGAAAAATTTATCTGCTGAATATAAGTTTTTAGCTGATGTTGTCGGTAAAGTGTTACTAGGAAGACACACATCACACGACTACATCACCAGGCACCAGTTCTTGGTGATGGGTGCTCTGGTTGAGAAGAGAGCAGTAAACTAAGGCAAACTGCTATTTGATTTAATCAAGAGAAGAACAATAAGAAGGAAGTGTGTTTTGGACGGATTCTGGGAATCGTCCTTCAAGAAAAGGCTCCTGAACATCTGGTCTCCACGACAGTGTTCATAAATGCCTCCAAAAGGCTTACATCTGCCCTGTTTGGTAGATGGGAGAGGAAAATCACAAAGCCCTCCAAGGTTTCATCCTCTACAAGGACTTCTGAGAGCACCATGACTATAATGGCCACTCCTCCACCTCCAGAAGATGTCCTCCCCTCCACCAGCATTCCTTCTACTACTCAACCTCAACAACAACAACAACATCAATCCTCGCCAATTCAATCTCCAATTCATACTTCACCAACTCACCAACACCATCAACCGACACCAACATCAACACCAGTTCCATCTCCTGAGCACATCACTCCACCTCAATCTCCACTTCCACCTCATTTAAATGACTACACCCTGACACATTTATGTCATCCCACACCTTCAATCTATTGTTTCATCCACCATCTCCACATCAGGAACCAATTTCCTCCCTCACAACCTCAGTCCAACCTTCTATTACTACAACTTCCTCTATTCCCATCCCTCCACTCACCCACACTGAGTTACCATCTACTGCTCCAGATTCAACACATACAGATCCTTCTAGTCTCTTCTCTGTATGTTCCAATTGTGGACATCACACTCCATACTCCTCCACTGCTCCAGAATCCCTCTATCTCAATTTTTTGATATTGCTAAAGACCTTCTACATTTATTTCTCCCACACTTAATAAGTTCATAACTGATGTTATATATCCACTTTTTGCTTCCATCCAATCTCTTTCTTCCAAAATTGCTGCTTTGTCCCATGTCCCTTCTTTTGGGGGACTGGCTTCAGGATCCCCTGAAACCAGTCAGGGGAAGTTGCTTTGTGATGAAGAAGCTCTAGTTCTGACAACAGCAGATTCAGTGATGTCAGATTCTTCAGAAGAAGCAGTAGTTCCAGCTGAAATAATTGAGTTATATACTGATTCTGATACATATATGGATGATACAGTTATACCAGAAATAAAGACTGTTCATGATTATCTTATAAATCTCACAGTTAACTTGAACTTCAGTTTTTTCTACAGAGATTTCCTCCCTAGTTCTTCTCATCAGCCTTCTTTGGCTATAGTTCCATATACCACACCAGTAAGCTCCACAGCTGCCAAACAACTAAAGTCCAGTTTTGTAGTTACAGAGATTCCAATAGTATCAGTTCCCAACGATATTTCTTCTCCAGAAATTGTCTCAGCTCTCACTTACAAGATGGATGACAGTCCCCTCCCTGACTTAGATGAAATTATTATGGTATACATTGAAGAAGAAAATAAGTTAATGTCTGAAAAAGTTACTGAAACAGTTGTTCCAGCTCTTCTAGAACCTCCAGTGCAGCCCCAGGCTGAAAAGCAAATATCAAAAGATCTTCTGAAAACACTTGATGATTTATATGATAATCCTCAAGGATCTTCTGATGATGAAGATGAGGATGATGATTCTGATGATGATAGCACTGATGCAAAGAAGAAAGTCTGAAAGAAGAGAAGGGTTGTTCTCATTGCTGCTCCCAAACCAAATCCTACTCATGATACATCATATTATGTCTTACAGAATATCACTCCATATCCTGGGATGTCAGCATGGATGTGGCTTTCAAATAATGAGTAGAAAGCCAGAAATAAAAGCAGGAGGTACTCCCCTCCTCCCCCTCAAAGGAACTAGAGAGGTCCTCATCCTCCTCCTCCACCTGCTGCTGGTGCTTCAAGAAGCAGTTCTCAGAGGTCTACCTCCTATGCTCAAACTTATCAAAGACATTAAGGTAGATCCTCAAGATATCAAGAAAGCAGTCAGCACAGGTATTCCAGCAGACAGCAACATCAACAGCAACATCAACAACAACAACAACAGCATCAACAACAAGCATCTAAAGTTAAAAAGGCTAAAAGCCCAAAAAGGCCAGAGTCTCCACCAATCCCATTTGTGGATCCTGAAACTGAAAACACTTCAAGAATGGCCAGATTCTAGGAGCTTGTTGGATTATCAATGATCAATAAAGCTAAAGCTGAAGGGAGATATCCTTCTCAGTACTCAACAATGCCAACCTACAGAAAGGAAGAATTAAAAAGGTATGAAGAGGCAAATAAATTTTTCAATATTGATGCTTACATGAATCTACATTCAGAGGCTGTTGTACCTAGAGCAACCTCTCTCAATATTATTGGTGTTGCTGATATGACCATGTCCAAGAGAGAAGCAGCTAATCCAAATAGAGAAATCAAATTTACACAGCCCTCTGTGAAGGACAAAGATGACAAGCAAAAGAATAAGAAGAAATGATATACTTTGTTTAATTTTGATTGTCTGAACTTTATTTGTTAACTGTTACAAAGCTACTAATTGTACATATCTGCTGAATGTTTCAATTTTTTTGTCAGACATATTTTTCTTGCTTTGTGAATGTTTTCTTTTTATATTATTAGTGACCTCACTCAAATAGGGGGAGATTGTTGGATCCCTAGTTGGATTGGGCTAGGTTCACTAACTAGGATGTCTGACCCATAATGTATAGCCAGGGTCATGTCTTTGAGTCCAAGAGTCTAGGCTAAGCCTTTAGGTTCAACCATACATGGACCAGCCAGCAGAAGACTCAAAACTTAGAAGAAAATCAAGTTCAGAAAATGAGTTCGACGTTCGTCGAACTCAGCTCGACGATAGTCGTGCTCCGCTCGACTAACTCAGAGTTAATTCTCTGAGTTGAGCTCGACGATATTCAAGCTCAGGTCAACGAAGTCTGGATTTCAACTTCAACACAGAATATTTTCTCTGAACTAAGCTCGACGAAGACAGCTTATCAGCTCGATGAACTTGGACCACAGAATTGGCAAGTTATTCTCTGAATGCAGTTAGCTGAGCTCTGGCCGACAAGCTTGGATCTCAGGTCGACGAACAAGTTTTCTCAGGTCGACGAACATGATTTCTCATGTCGACGAACTTTGATATCAGGTCGACGAAATCTGTTCTCTGGTCGATGATTTATGTGCAGTTCCAAACTTAGAATTTTTCTCATTTTCTGTCCTTATTCCATATTATCTAGCAATATTTTTCTGAGTAATTAATGCATATATTCTCCGAATATAGCTGTTATTTGGCAGGATTAATTATGGTCTTCATCAAGTTAAATACTTGCTTAATTAATTGGGACAGTTGGGGAAATTCATTAATGAAAATATTCTCTCCAGCCATATTTCATTATCCAGGCAATCAGCATTCAATGCAATGGAATTTAAAATTCAAAGGAGAATTTGACTGATGATATAAAAGAGATTTTCTCTTTTCTGAAGTATAGACTTGATAGATATACAGACACAGAGAAGATCTACAGCAAAATATTCAAAATCCTCTCTGCAAGAAAACAACCTTTTTTTCACCTTGACCTTACTAAAGAAGAAGAACAACAACAAACACAAATCAAGAGTCTTCTTCAACTTCCACTCCAGGATCTTTCAAGGACAACATATTCAAATCAGTCAGAAGTTCCTGGATCATATTCAAATCAAGGTTGAAGACCTACACCATGTGCAAGGCTCCAAGTTATATTGAAAGAAACTCTTCATAACAGCAATACACTTGTCTTCTCAGTTATTTGAGAAAGAGAATACACCGTCAATCTCTCTCCCCCTCCTATATAAAAGGGTTTATTAACTCCCTTCAAAAGTTTATTTTGGTTTTTGAGCACCTAATCAAAAGCTCAAAGGTGGCAGTCACCTGATCAAAATCTGCTAGTGGATTCCTACCAGGGTGGTAGAAGAGTGGATGCACCCAGATTGGGGAACCAATATAAAATTTCTTGTGTTGTCTGGTTGCCCTCTTTCTTATTGTTATTATTGTAGCTGTGTTAGGCTAACTGTGTTGTGGCAGTTTATCTTAGATTTTCTTTTCTCTGTTAATATTGGTATCATCTTTTTATTACTCCGATAATATTTAAAGACAGTCAAAAGAATTTTAGATTACTCTATTCACCCCCCAGAGTAAATCAGGTCTAACCTCATCTTTCAGAGTCTACAATCAGATGCATTGTGTCTCCACTTGTTGTAGTTGAAACATTTGCCCTTAAACTTTTTAATCTTTTTATTAGGACCTATAACATGGGACGCTTTGGTCTTTTTAGGATGGGGCACATGTGTAGAGCTAGTAATCATGTTAGCCGTAGCTTTTTTGCTTGCTAACATATTCTAGTACGTGCCTAGTTCTATTTGCATCTTCAATGCGTATGAAGTGCTTGAGGTCTGTCAGACCAACCTGCATCTTTTTGCGGTACATTTCGGTTTTGAAATTATACCATGTTGAAGACAATTTATACACAATCGTGCCCGCAATAAAACTATATGCAGGTAAAACAATATTTTCACTGTGCAAGGAATCAACTAAGTTTTCAAATTCTGATACCTGAGAGAGAATGATTTTCTCCTCGTTGAACATGAAGGAATGAAACTTGTCCACCAGGTGTGTTTTTGACAGGTCCTCCTCCTTCCTAAAGTGCTCCTCCAGTGCCTCCCAAATCTCCTTGGCAGTCTTTATCTTGAGGTACGTCTTTGCCAGGCTGGAGGACAGACAGTTCAGCAAATAATCTCTGCAGAAGTCTTCATCATGGATCCATTGTGCCTCGTCATCTGTCCCAACAACGTCAGTACGATTGGACTGAACTGTGTAGAACACGTTCATGTACTTCATTCCAAATTGAGTATTGCTCTTCCAGTCATTAAATTATGTCATCGTGAACATCTCCAACTTTATCATCGGAACCGGAGACGAGAAATTTCCCTTCATCATTGTGGGCGCGATGATGGGTGATAGATTGCACAACACCAAAATCTCTCTTATGAGAGTAGGTGGACAGAGCCATGTATCTTCCTTGCTCTAGATCTGACTAGAAAGTGAGATGGTTGCCTTCTCCTAAAAGTGTCACGACAACCGGAGAGACAGAGTAACAGGGAAAAGCGGCTTCTTGCACTCTATAAATAGAAGATTTTGGTGGCAGGAGTTCTTGGCTTCCTACCTTCTGAACTGAGCACCAGCAAAACAACGGGGTTCTCCTCACTCTAGGCGGCGTAGAGAATTACAATGGGTTCTTCTTCCCTACAGGTCGTCGGACGGGAAGCAGGAGAACAGATGAGAAAACTGCGGCCGAGGGAACTCGCGAAGAACGTCAGCGCTGCACGGAAGAACAACGCAGCGCTGGACGGAAGAACAGCGACAGCGCTGGAAATCCTCCAGCGATGGCGATTCTCTTTTCCTAGCGGCGAAATGTTTTCTTCGCTCTGATTCCGGTCAAAAACAAGAGGTAGAGGCGGTTTCTCTTCGACCGAGCGCCTGGACGGGATTCTGTCGGGAGTCGGTGGCTGGAAAAACCACCAGTGCGTTAGATAGCAGCAGCCACGGCGAAAAAACCACGCTGTTTTTTTTTCTTTGTTTCTACCGGCGACGTCCAAATCTCCTCCACCGGCAAGCAGCGGTGGCGGGATTTTTCTCCTTCCCGATGAAAACTGGCAGCGGGATCTCTTGGCTTGCAGTCAGCGGCAGAATCGTGAATCCCGACCAGACGGGAGAATAGCAGCGGCGCACGGCGTGAAAATCAATTCCAAACCTATCTCGTTCCGATCTCTAGAGCGGCGGCGTGAACTCCGACGGCCAAAATCGAGAACGAAAACCGAAAAGGTAAACGGTTACGGGATGCAAAATGTGAGCGACGGGGGGCTTGATTCGAGAATGAAAATGTCGCTTGAAGCATCCGGATGGAGATTTAAGTGGAATCTCCTATCTGTTGCCCCCAGGTGGGTATAAATAGGCAAACCCTAGGAGTATTTACGGGTAATGAATATACGTGTATCCGAACCGACCTGTTAAGCCTCTGAATCCGATATTTGTCCAAATATACATTAACATAATCATCCGGTCTTATGCCTAAATCAACATTTCGATGTAGGACGAAGTGATAGGTTCTAGTGAGATGTTATACACAAAAAATCACATTTTTAATATCTAAATCATTTTTTGTTTACAAAATATTTGTTTAAAATATTAATGTTCGTATTTTTACAATCATTTTAAGTACCGTTTTAATTATATTTTGATTACTTCTGATAAAAAATGATCAAAAAATAAAAACCAAGCATTACGATCGAAAAATCCTAATGCATCACTTTTCGATTATATTTTTTCTGATCCTAATGCATTATTTATCAATCCTAATATATGATTTTTCAATTGTATTTTTTTAGAAACAGTCAAAATATAGTTAAAATGATACTTAAAATAATTGTAAAAATACGAGCATTAATAAAACAACACTCAAGCCTTTATCCCACAATAATGGGGTCGGCTATATGAATCCTTTGTCGTCATTGTGCCCTATCTTTTGTCATAATCTCACTAATGTCTAAGTACATCATGTCTTTCTTTATAGCTGCATTCCAAGTCTTTACTCGTCCCCCCTCCCTCATCTAACATGCCTAGTGACTCGACCCTCACAACACCTAACAAGTGTCTCTAATGGTCTCCTTTGTACATGTCCAAACCATCTTAGACTGAGTTTCTCACATCTTCTCTGAAATTGGTGCTACTCCTGTCTTATCCATGATACTTTCATTCCTAATTTTATTCAATCTCGTGTGTTCACACATCCACCTAAGCATTCTCATCTTCGCAACTCTCATTTTTGCGCATGTACTCAATTCACTGCCCAACACTCAGAATCATAAAGCATCGCGGGTCTAAATGTCGTACGGTAAAACTTGCCCTTAAGTTTTGAGTTATTTTTGAGTACGTATACGTACCGTGCGCGTCAAGAGATTTGACTGTCCGATCTGCAAAAATACGGTCGTAAATACACATACGGTCGTAATACACATATATTACAACCGTATTCGGACGGTCAAATCTTCTTGCGCACGGTACGTATACGTACCTAAAAAAAGCGTTAAGTTTTAGTGTTACTTTACGATCACATAAGATACCTGATGCGCCTCTCCACTTCAACCAACCCGCTTGGATTTTGTGTCACGTCTTTATCAATACCTTCATCGTTTTGAACTAACGATCCAAGATATTTAAAACACTCACTATGGGAAATATCTTGATCACCCAACTTAAAATACGAGCATTAATATTTAAATTTGTTTTGTAAAAAAAATTATTTATATAAAAAATAATAATTTAATGTGCGTTGAAACCGAAAAAACGGTCTCTGTGGAGTTCGACCCTTGGGGAAGGGGTGATTGCACACTTACTTCTCTCTCACAAGCCGAACAACTAAATACTTAGCACAAGGAACACACTCAAGGCTCCAGCACGGAGGTCCCACCACATACCCAAAAGATTTTAGAGCGTTTTCCCTCCTTAACCAAGTGTTGAGCTAAGAATATCTCAGAAAACGCAAGAAGACATGAGCACAAGTAAATATGAGAGTATGGAAAGTCTGCCTTCTGAGGTACCCCATTGGGTCTATTTATAGTTTTCTGAAAATGGTCTGCAAACAGCCAACCTTTGTTGTCCCAAACAACTATATGCAGTCCAGATTGGCCTGCCAACAACGTAACTTCATTGTTCTGAAGGGCTAAGGGCAGGCCAGCGGGGGCAAAATGGTAAAAAAAATACATCATGCAACACCGTGTGAGTGGCTCTAAAAAACCTCCACTCGCACGGGGTGGCGAGTGACCGATGGTGTTAGCACTTGCCGCCTCCCTTTGGCCCCAGGCAAGTGCGAGCACGAAAATGCCCCACTCGCCAACTACCTGCAGAGATCCCTGGGCGAGTGCTAGTCTGCTGCTCCACTCGCCAACAGTTCCACTCCACCCCACCTGGGCGAGTCGACGGGGATGTCGAGATCATACTCAACGCCAGAAAGGAAGCGTTGAGTGTCTAGGCTTCACTCAATGCCAAGGAAAAAAAGAGTGTTTACTGTCTGGGCTTCACTCAACACCAAGGAAGATGAAGCGTAGAGTGAGATTGCCTCACTCAACGCCAAAGCGAATGGCGTCGAGTGGACCTAACACAAGATGCGAGTGGACCCGACGGCGGGAGCTTGGCTAGTCTGGGACTTGGCTGGTCTGGTTCCTATCGAACTCCACTCGCCGAATATGAGGTTGTACACAATCCCCGCTCTTTGCGGGTTCCCCCAAGCTCGGAAAGAAACATCCAACCCCAAGAGATCGGCGAGTGGCTCAACGAGCCCAAGAGAATCTTTTGGTGGGCTCCAGCAGCGTCTATATATATGCACCTGCGTACCTGGGCGACGTTTGTCATTCCCCTTACTCTGACCCTGCCGAGATGCCTCTTTCCAAAGAGCTCTAAGAGAGGCTGGACCGAGCCCGCGGGCTCAACGCCGCTAGCCTGGTTGTTGTCAACCCTGGCGCTTAACCGCGCGAGCCTACCAATCCCCAGCCAGCCAAAAAGGCCAAGTATCCACCCCAGATGATGGACTTGCTTCTTCCACTGGGCCACCTCCCGTGCTCAAAGGAAAAGAGATTGTCGAGGTTCCTGCCGACCCGGACAATCACCAAGCCGACGACGAGACATCCACGTCGCGAGTCGACCTCCCCCGCGATGACTCGCGGCCTCGAACTCCCCCTGCTCACCAGCGAGACTCATATCCCCCTTTGGGACCATAGGGCTGGACTCGCTGAAATTGAAGTCGCCAACCCGCGCACCTTCTCGGCTGCCTACACCTGCTCCTGCACTCGCAGGGGGAATTGACGGGGTCATCCCTGTCCCAAACTTCAATCTGATCTCCCCCGACTCGCAAGCTTCGGGTCGCGGCAAGAACCTTGCCCTGCCCCCTACCTACACCTTCCGCGGGTAGCCAAACTCATCCCGTAAGATCTACCATCTGTGCTACATCCCACATAGCGCCTTTGAGGCACTTGCCCTTCGTACCATTCATCTTAATTGTCTTTGCAGATCTTCCCAGCTAATCTGAAGCTGAAGAGTCCTCTGAGCCAGCCCAACACTCGTCACCCCCTTCCCCCAGCGTGATAGAGAACTTCCTGGACATCTCGCTAGACTCATACGAGCTGCGAGAGCGAGTCGTCGAGGTCTTCAAGAAGCAGGCGCGCATGCTGTGCAGGATGAAGGAGGAGAGCGATCTCGGTTAGCAGAGGCTGCAGACACTGGAGCAAGACTATGTGCTGCTCGCTGACGAGGTGAAGCGCGGCTCGGCGAGCGGGATGACGTCTCACACCCCGCTCATGGACAGGATTAACGAGAACATGTGGTTCATCCACCACGATGTGGAACTGGTCCGTGAGTTCAACAACCCGCGCAGACCTCCGGGGATGGAGACGCGAGGCCGGGGTAGGTGGAAATGGCTCCCAAGCTAAGCCTACCGACATTCACCCGCCCAGCCCCCAGCTCGTGCGCGCTAGAATAATTCTTCCTGTTGTAGTACTCTCCTTTTTTTGTACTGCGAGAACCCCCTGTCTATAATAACTTGGACAATTTTTTTTGATTTTATTGTTTATTGGTTCTACATAATACATTGTGCTTTAAGTTCAGCTCGGGTATAAGATAGAGCAGGTCACAGGGGTCGGCGAGTCGGGGTCGGCGAGCCGGACTGACCGGCCGGCTCGGCCATTAATGTTGTTTTTTATAAATAGCCCCCCTCACAAACCCCCGGATTATCTCCTTTACTACTTACTCTTACTCCCCTCTCCTTGCCCTTCTCACCACCACGACTCGCGCTATAACCATTGTAAACATGGGAAAAATGCATCCCGACGCTGATCCGAGGTCGAAATGTGCTCAACAATTCGCCGGGTATAGCTTTTATGAAGGAAACACCAGCGAGGAGGAGCTTGCCGAATTCTGCATACGTCCACGTGGGGTTTTCTGCGCATCAACCCGCGGCAGGCGAGGCCATCAATTCCTTCTATGAGGATGAGCTAGTCTTCCCCATATCACACTTCAAGGTGGGGTTGCGCCTACCCCTGTGGCCGGACATCCTCCAAATCCTGAAATACTTCAGGGTAGTTCCCGCCCAGCTGAATCAGAATGCCATCGCCATGATGGTGTGATTCGCCAGCTACCTCCGCCGAGAGAGGATAGAGTTCAACCTGACAGTTTTCAAGAAACTCTTCATCTTACGCGCGACCAAAGACGGAGTCGCCTTCCTGGCCAGCTCGTAGTTTAAGGTCCGCTAGACGGAAAACAAGAACCACAACTGGTTCTCCAAGCTCGTCTTCATTAAGGGCGATCTCAGCAACATACCCTTCTCGCCTCGGTAGAGGGGCGAGGAGGTGTACCGGCCCCCGACGGTGACGGGCAATGATGTCGAGCTCCACAAGTTCTTCCATGACAAAGATTTCGAGGTCGTCTTCCTCCGAAGGGGCCTCAACTCGCTCCCCCGGGTGGTGCCCGACGAAGGTATAGCTCTTTCCCTTCTTTCTTCAACGGGCTCGCTTACAAATTGACAATTAATGATTTCTAACTCTTTATTTGCAGGGGAGTGGCTGATTCTCGAGCACCCGCCCTTTGCGGACACGGGACTCCACCCGAGCCCACTCACGCGCGAGCTTGCACCTGCAACAGCTTGTCGAAGCGAGCTGGGGTCGGGCGAACCTCCCTCCAGCAAGAAGCGACCTGACCCGCGGGATCCAGCTCGCCTTGTCGTTCCACATCGCCAAAAAAGATGAAGAAGGCGATGACAGTCTCTAGGGGAGAACAACAACATCGTCATCAAATATACCTGAGTTCCCCAAAGACCACTCCGGAGAAAGACCAGGGCGGAGGCGACCCATCCGCCTCCAACACTACTCAGGAGCTCGCGGCCGGCGACCTGAACCTATCGAAGGGGCACTGCAATTTTGGCCTCACTGGGAAGGCCAAGGATCGGTTCGGCGAGCCGATGTTTCGATGGGATGAGAAGGCCCACATTGTCTCCATCTCCTCCATCCCCTCCTAGTCAGAGCGCCACCCTCCCAGCGGGCACGCATATGCCCTAGGGTTCGGGCTCTATAGCTGCGAGGACGCCGCAGCCTTTGGCGCCATGAGCCTCCAATGGCTCACCCATGAGAGCTCGTGGGCTCAAATGCGTCCGTTGGAGCTCGTGTATATGTCGACTCGTCGAAGCTACCAACTAGCCACAATCTGGCGAAGGCGGAGCAGGATCGGGACATCGCGAAGGACAACATCGCCGCCATGGCGAAGCAGCTGGAGGTCGTCGAGAGCCTCCTCGCCAAAGCGGCCAGCGGGGTGGTAAGTATCGCCTGACCCCTTCTCCCTTTGACTTATGTTTCTCATAGTTGCTTATCTTTTCTTGCCTGGCAGGATGCTGAGACCGCGGACCGCATGCGTGCTCGCGTCACCGAGCTGGAGGAGAGAAACAAGGCGTTGGAAGAGCAGAACAAAGGCCTACAGAGCGAGGTCACTCGCATATTAGACATCATCCTCCTCCCCTCTAGCGGCGAGCTGGTCGGCCCAATCCAGAGACCAAAGATCTTCACCGAGGCCAAGGTCGCCAAGAATCTGCGCGTCAACTCCATCAGCACCGCCGACTTCACCCTGTAAGTCATGCGAGGTATGTAGGTGCTGACGGAAGGATGCGAGGAGATCACCGTGAGAGACTTGGTGCCAGAGTTTTTCTCCCCTCCCGCTTCCTCCCCTGGCAAGAAGGAAAACAACTTCGATTCGATCTTCAACGACGTCGTCGGCTACAAGGATGACAATTCTGGAGGGGTGGGCGAGAGCTAGCCAGTCTTATTTTTCCTTGTAATGATCCTCCCCCTGATTTTGTAACCTCGCCGAGGCGAGCCCCCTTTGGTAATGATATACATTAATGAAAAAGTTTTTTGCCGAATATTCTTTTCCTTGTGTTCATTTTCTTTGTTGCACTCGCACACGCGTCGTATCCTCCCAGCGCGACCCCGCTAGGATAGCATTCGTCGTTAGAATGTACTTGAGTTAGGATACATACCCGTGAGGAGACCTTGAGATCTCACTGACCTTAGGCCATCTGGAGTTAGACCACTCGCCGCGCTGGCCCCATGAATACTCTATTCGCCTGAGAGATCTCTTCCCTCTAGAGATTACCACCAAGCCCGGAATTTCTTCGAAATTTTCCAAGTAAAATCTCCAATGGGATGAAGCATAGTTGTCGAGCATGGCCTCGACCCGACCTTCTGCCGAGATCTCAGCTCGCCATCATTGACCCTGCCTTACTCAGATAATGCCACCCCCATGTTGGTTGTCGAGATCTTGTCTCGCCATATCCAGCTCGCCCAAAAAATCGTTTGGCCTCATGTTCCCCCAGCCCATCCCAAGTAACTTCAACTGCCTGTTATTGATTGGCAAAAACAGCTTGGGGCCTGGATATAGAGCAAGAATGATGTCCCTCGAGGATCCCGGCCCTGTCAACTAAGTGGGAGCCTGACAACAGGAGCATCTCAAGACTTGACTCAAGGGTCATAACGACGTCTATCGAGGATCCCGACCCTGCCAGCTGGATGGAAGCCTGACAGCGGGAGCATCTCGTGACCTAACCCCAGAGCAAGAATGATGTCCACCGAGGACCCCTGCCCTGCCAACTAAATGAGAGCCTAACAATGGGATAAAGCTAGGGACTCTTCCTTTGCCAACCACTGGCCGCTGCCACTGGCCCAATCAGCTAGGTGGGAGCCTGACGGCGGGTGTTGAGCATCAAACGGACTTAGATCCAGGGTCATAATGACGTCTATCGAGGATCCCGGCCATGCCAGCTAAATAGAAGCCTGACAGTGGGAGCATCTCGTGACTTAACCCCAGAGCAAGAAAGATGTCCACCGAGGACCCCTGCCCTGCCACCTAGATGAGAGCCTAACAGCGGGAGAAAGCTCGGGACTCTTCTTTTGACAACCATCTGGCGCTACCACCGGCCCAATCAGCTAGGTGGGAGCCTGACGGCGGGTGTTGAGCATCAACTGAACTTAGCTCCAGGGTCATAATGATGTCTATCAATGATCCCGACCCTGCCAGCTAGATGGAAGCCTGACAGCGGAAGCATATCGTGACCTAACCCCAGAGCAAGAAAGATGTCCACCGAAGGCCCCTACCCTGCCAGCTAGATGAGAGCCTGATAGCGGGAGAAATCTCAGGACTCTTCTTTTGCCAACCACCGGGAGCTACCACCGGCCCAATCAGCTAGGTGGGAGCCCGACGGCAGGTGTTGAGCATTAACCAGACTTAGCTCCAGGGTTATAACTATGTCTATCGAGGATTCCGGCCCTGCCAGATAGATGGAAGCCTGACAACGGGAGAATCTCGTGACCTAACCCCAGAGCAAGAAAGATGTCCATCGAGGACCCCTGCCCTACTAGCTAGATGAGAGCCTGACAACGGGAGAAAGCTCGGGAATCTTCCTTTGCCAACCACCGGACGCTACCACCGGCCCAATCAGCTAGGTGGGAGCCTGACGACGGGTGATGATCATCAACCGAACTTAGCTCCAGGGTCATAACGATGTCTATCAAGGATCTCGGCCCTGCCAGCTAGATGGAAGCCTGACAGCAGGAGCATCTCGTGACCTAACCCCAGTGCAAGAAAGATGTCCACCGAGGGCCCCTACCTTGACAGCTAGATGATAGCCTGATAGCGGGAGAAAGCTCGGGACTCTTCCTTTGCCAACCACTGAGAGCTAACAACGACCCAATCAGCTAGGTGGGAGCCCGATGGCTAGTGCTGAGCATTAACCAGACTTAGCTCCAGGGTTATAACGATGTCTATCGAGGATCCCGACCCTGCTAGCTAGATGGAAGCCTGACAGCGGGAGCATCTCGTGACCTAATCCTAGAGCACGAAAGATATCCACCGAGGACCACTGCCTTGCCAGCTAGATGAGAGCCTGACAGCGGGAGAAAGCTCAGGACTCTTCCTTTGCCAACCACCAGACATTACCACTGGCCCAATTTGCTAGGTGTCAGACTGGCAACGGGGGTTGAACATCAACTAGACTTAGCTCCAGGGTCATAACGACATTTATCGAGGATCCCGACCCTACCAGCTAGATGTAAGAATGACAATGGGAGCATCTCGTGACCTAACCCCAGAGAAAGAAAGATGTCCACTGAGGACCCCTGCCATGCCAGTAAAATGAGAGCCTGATAGCGAGAGAAAGCTCAGCACTCTTCCTTTGTCAACCATTGGTCGCTACCACCGGCCCAATCAACTAGGTGGGAGCCTGATGGCGGGTGTTGAACATCAACCGGACTTAGCTTTAGGGTCATAACAACGTCTATCAAGGATCCAGGCCCTGCTAGCTAGATGGAAGCCTAACAGCGGGAGCATCTCGTGACCTAACCCCAGAGCAAGAAAGATGTCCACTGAGGACCCCTGCCATACCAGCTAGATGAGAGATTGGCAGCAAGAGAAAGCTCGGGACTCTTCCTTTGCCAACCACCGGGTGGTACTACCGGCCCAATCAGCTAAGTTGGAGCCTGACGACGGGTGTTGAGCATCAACCAGACTTAGCTCCAGGGTCATAATGACGTCTATCGAGGATCTCGGCCATGCCAGCTAGATGGAAGCCTCACAGGGGATCATCTTGTGACCTAACCCCAGAGTAAGAAAGATGTCCACCGAGGACCCCTGCCCTGTCAGCTAGATGTGAGCCTGACAACGAGAGAAAGCTCGGGACTTAAGAAAACTTCGGCTTGTCCTGCATATCATTGCCAAAAAGAGATGAGAGACTAAAGGATTTCATATTCATTAAAGGGGAGTACGTACATGCTTTTACGGATAGAAGCGTTTCAGGTCATCACCACTCCAGGTGTGACTTAGGGTCTCGCCCTCCACATTTCGGAGGCGATACCCCCCTGACCTCAATGCTTCCTATATAATATATGGACCTTCCCAGTTGGTGTTGAGCTTCCCCAATGTGGCTGATCTTCCTACCACATCCACCTTCCTCAGAACCAAGTCCCCTTCCGCAAACTGCTTGACTCTGACGTGCTTGTCAAAGTATTTGGCCATCCTCCGTTTGACCTCTTCCTGCCGGATAACTGATAGGTCGCGCAGCTCCTCCACTATGTCAAGGGATAGCTGAAGCTCGTCCTCGTTCTCAGCCCGCCATTCTTCTCCACCTTCCTCTGCTGCTACTACCCGCGGTGTCCGAACCTCAAACTCTATAGGAAGTACTTCCTCACAACCATATGAGAGTTTGAAAGGGGTCTCCCCTGTGGCTGTGTTGGGGGTGGTCCTCAAGGCCAAGAGGATTGAAGGAAGCTGTTCCACCCAACTCTCATTCAAGTTCTTAACTTTCTTCTTCAGGAGGTTCACGATGATCTTGTTCGCCGCCTTCACCTGCCTGTTGATCCTGGTATGGTGGACTAAGGCAAACCTAAGGTCAATTCCAAGCTATTCGCAAAAACAGATGAATTCAACACAGGCAAATTGAGTCATATTGTCTGTGACGATGGCCTGCGGTAACCCGCGCCGGCAGATGATCTCTCCCTATACAAAGTTCCTGATTATGTGGGAGATCACCTTGGCCAGCACCTTCACCTCCAACCACCTAGAAAAATAGTCGATCATCACCAACAGGAACCTCATTTGCCCGCTGGCATGAGGGAAAGGTCCTACAAGATCCATTCCCTTGATGACGAAGTGCTAGGGTATAACACCCCCTATCTGTCGCATAGCATATAGAAGTAGGTCCGGCCGGGGCCCGACGCCATATACCACAGACAGACCGGGTAGTTGCTCAATGGAAACCATCCAACCAATCCAACGTCCTACACAGAGTCATTCTAGCGGAAGCAATTAAAAGTTGCATTAATAAAGAACCCAACACTAGCATGAATGTCCACTACAAAGCCAACCGGAATGAAGTACAAATACACAAGTACTTGCATTATGGTCTTACAATTATTTTCCTCAAATTACATGGTTTTCAAACCTCGGCACGCAGGTCGGCCTTACATGAATAAAAGAAACACTCAAAGTTGGGCCTTCGAGGGCCGTCTCAACAACTTGGGCTTTAGCCCGCTATTTACCGCTCGGCTCCGCAGCACCTGTAAGCACAATCCACCGCAACGGTGGCAAACTAAAGCAACGGTCAGCAATGCTGACCAAATTATAACGATCCTGCCCCCAATTCGGGGCGGCGATGCTCCTTCCCTGCACTTTATTAGCATAACCAAGCAGTATATATATACATTGCATCACAGGCGTTGTCACGCACGGCCACACGCCCCGTGCACTCAGGGCACATTCTCGGTGAACTGGTCAATGTCACGTCAATTTAAGCCATAGACACCCTGGTCTCACCACCGCCACTTTGACGGCCAAACTATGAGCATTTTGTCTTCCCGGCATGGGTCAAGTCAATTTAAGCCATAGACCACCGAAGACCCTCATCTATACCAACGGCTCACTCCGAACGACATAGAACGGGTACGGTTCCATCCAACTCGTGCTCACATTGCAACGACAATTTAAGCCATATGCGTGGGTCAAACTTCTCCCGAGTCCCGTTTCCGTTACACACTTCACATAACCCGGTTATGTTCAAGTTGGCTCCCAGACCACCAAGTTGGCAGAATCACGCATCTGCCCAGTTTTTCGGGTGCACCTTGGAGTTAATCCCCAAGGCTCCCTGTTGCAATCTACCCCGTAAAAAACCCGAAAAACAAACATTAGCACGGAGTCTTCTCCGGCCATTTATGCAATGCAACATCACCGATCCAGACCAACTTGTCCGGGTAGGCTTCACACATCATGCCTATATCCATTCTCGATTACGGACTCTACATGTACACAATGGGGACTATTCATGTCTACCCAAAGGAACGCCTCAACTCACCACAAACTCGCAAGAGCGGGCTTCCTATGCAAGGGAAAAGAAGAGCTTCACATGCTCAAGTAGAGAATCATTACCCTAGCGTTCTTCCTTGACGCCATGGAAAAGTATGTAGATGAAAAGCACGGCCCTCTCCTTGCCTCCGTAGATCCGAAGTCAGTTCACAATTTGGAGCTCCAAAGCTCCGCCGGCGACCGGATCTAGACTTCTTCTTCCTCGTTGCTCTCCCCTCTCTTTAGAACTTAGACAGAGAACCAGCAAAATAAATATGAGGGTTTTGAAACCCTACACTCGGGTATATCCCAATAGGAATAACCTCCAGCCGTCGGATCCCAATCATAAAGAAATATACGGCTACGATCCAGGTCTGACATGGAAAAACTGGGTCGAACACTACACGGTTCACAAACCGGAGCAAGACACGTCCGTAACAAACTCAAACTGTGTCGGGACATTTAGTTGAGACCCTGCTAAGACCCTTATGTCGACACTCTGTGTCGACACAGCACACCCTGTGTCGACACTCTGTGTGGACACAACAAACCCTGTGTCGACACTTTGTGTCGACACTCTGTGTCGACACTCTATGTCGATACAGCAGGCCCTGTGCCGACACAGCATGCCCTGTGCCGACACAGCAGGCCCTGTGCCGACACAGCAGGCCCTGTGCCGACACAGTAGGCCCTGTGTCGAGACAGCAAGCCATGTGTTGACACAGCAGGCCATGTGTCGACACAGTAGGCCTTGTGTCGACACAGCAGGCCCTGTGTCGACACAGCAGACTGTGTCAAACACGTCACAACCCGCCAAGGACACGGCCTATGGCACGCCCGTGTCCCAGGCCGTGTGACCCCTGCAAAATTCCAAACTTGGCTCAAAACGCCTCCCGTCATTCTTTTGAGTTTCTGGGCGTTACAACTCTCCCCCTCTTAAAAGAATTTCGTCCACGAAATTACATAAAGGAAATATAAGCATAAAACGTAAACGGTACCTGAGCAAAACAACTCCGGGTACTCCTCAACCATAGTCTGCTCTCGCTCCCAAGAGAGCTCCTCCCGACCGCAATTGTCCCAACGGACCTTGACCATCATGATCTCTTTATTGCGTAGCCGCTTGACTTCCAAGTCCTCAATACGTACGGGCTTGACCTTCGTCGTCAACCCACTATCGATCGACAGTTGATCGACTGCGATAACTTGCGTAGGCTCTTGCACCGCCTTTCGTAGCACCGATATATGGAATACATCATGTAGACCACTAAGCTCCACTGACAGCTTCAACCGGTACGCTGCTTCACCAATCCGCTCCTGAACCTCAAACGGTCCAAGATACCTCGGGCTTAGCTTCTTCAAGCGCCGCACCCGCGAGACACCCTTGAACAGCTTGATCTTCAAGTACACCCAATCGCCAACAGCGAACTCCACGTTCCTGTGCTTGACATTATAGTACTTAGCCTGGTGGTCCTGAGCGATTAGCAGCCTCTCCTGAATGGTTCTCACCAAAGAAGTAGCATCCTCCACCTCTTGTCCCTTGTATAATTTTGACTCGCCCGTTTCCAACAAAGACAACGATGTGCGACATCTTCTCCCATAAATGGCCTCGAAGGGCGCCATTTGTATGCTTGCCTGGTAGCTATTGTTGTACGCGAACTCCACCAAGTATATGCAGTCTTCCCACTGCTTTCCAAAGTCCAGGACACACATGCGAAGCATGTCTTCCATTGTCCTATTGACCCTCTCGGTCTGCTCATCCGTTTGCGGATGAAAGGTTGTGTTAAAACTCAGCTATGTTCCCAAAATCTGCTGCACTAGCCTCCAATCATTGGGCGTGAACCACCCATCTCAGTCACTCACGATGCTGTGGGGCACACCATGAAGCAGCACAATATTATCCACATACAGCTTTGCCAATTTCTCAACCGGATCATCCTTCCTATGCGGAATGAAGTGCGACACCTTCGTTAGACGATCTATGACCACCCAAATGGCGTTGTTCCCCTTTTACGACCTTGGCAACCCGTGCATAAAGTCCATAGTAATGTTATCGAACTTCCACTCCGGAATAGGCAAGGATTTCAATGATCCTCCCGGCTTTTGGCATTCCGCCTTCACCAAGGCGCACGTCTGACACTTCGCCATGTACAGTGCCACATCCTTTTTCAGTCCTGGCCACCAGAATAATTTCTTAACATTGTGGTACATCTTCGTGCTCCCCGGGTGAATCAAGTACTTGGGATGATGCGCCTCATACAACAATTCTACCCGCAAATTGCCCACGTTTGGGACGTACAGACGACCATCTTTCCAAAGTAATCCGTCCTCCACAACGAATTGGGAATTTGACCCATCCAGAGCCTCTATCATGAGTTGCTTCATGTGAACATCCATATCCAAAGCCTGCAGAATCCGATCAGCCAGGTCATATTGGACTTCAGTCCAATTCAATAATGCTTCAGCACTTGACTGCTTATCCACGCAAGAGATCTCCAACGCCTCCAACTCCTGAACCAACCGCTCGTCATAGAGCGACAACCAATTAGCTTGAGCTGGGGCCCGGCGACTCAATGCATCCGCAACCGCATTGCCTTTACCAGGCACGTAGTGGATCTTGAATGTATAGTCCCCTAGGAACTTCATCCACCTACGCTGCCGCATGTTCAGATCTTTCTGATCCAGCAAATATTTCAGGCTATTGTGATCGGTGTAGATATCAATCTCCACACCGTACAAATAATGTATCCATAGATTCAATGCAAAAATCACGACCGCTAACTCCAAGTCATGGACCGGATAGTTCCTCTCGTGCACCTTCAGCTGTCTCGAGCCATACGCTAACACGCTTCCGTGCTGCAGTAGCACACAACCCAAACCACTGCCTGAAGCATCAATATAAATCTCAAAACCTTCGGTCCCACACGACGAACTAAGAACTGGCGCCGTGGTAAACCGACACTTCAACTCCTCAAAAGCTCGCGCGCACTCCGGCGTCCAAACGAACTTCTGCTCTTTCCTCGTCAAAGTAGTGAGAGGTAACGCTATCCGCGAGAAGTTCTTCACGAAGCGCCTATAATAGCCGGCATGTAACGCCCCAGTTTTGCAAGAGGTTCAGTCTGCAGTTCTGGAATTTTTTGGGTTTCTGGCAGGAGGCACACGGCCTGCGACACGGGCGTGTCGAGGCCGTGTCGACACTCGGCCCAAGTGTCGACACTTTCGCTCGACAAAGTGTCGAGAGTGGGGAACACGGCCTGCGATACGGGCGTGTCGCAGGGCGTGTCGAGGCCGTGTCGACACTCGGCCCAAGTGTCGACACTTTCGCTCGACAAAGTGTCGAGAGTGGGGCACACGGCCTGCGACACGGGCGTGTCGCAGGGCGTGTCGAGGCCGTGTCGACACTCGTCCCAAGTGTCGACACTTTTGCTCGACAAGGTGTCGAGACTGGGGCACATGGCCTGTGACACGGGCGTGTCACAAGGCGTGTCCCGCTTGGTCGACGATCTTCGCTCGACGTTTTTTTCGCGGTGTCGACACAAAGCCTGTCGACGGGTGTCGAGACTTGGCACACGTCTTGGGACACGGACGTGTCCCAGGCCGTGTCAGCTCTCGGGTTGGTTTCGGGGCCGTGTTGTTGGAGGCACACGGTCGGCCACACGGCCGTATCACTGGGGACACGGGCGTGTCGGGTTGAACACGGGCGTGTCGGATGCCCGTGTGCGATTCCAGGCGCGTCGATTTGAGACGGCGAATGAGGCACACGGCCCTGGACACGGGCGTGTGCCAGGCCGTATTCGGCCCAGATCTTCTATTTTCCAGGCGAATCGCGGCCATTCTTTTTCTGGTTTTGGGATCTAACGGTTCAGGCCATCTCTTGGGAAGTTAACTCCGATTTTAGGGTTGGAAACCCTCATTGTTTTCCAAGTCTTCTCTTTCTAAGTTCTTGAGAAAAGCTAGAGCAAGGAGGAAGAAGAAGAAGGTCTTGGGCTGTAGGAAGGGTTTCGGAGCTCCAAATCGCGAACCGAGTCTGGATCCGTGAAGCTTAGATCGTTGAGAAGATTTCCATCCGGCTATTTTGCCATGACAAAGAAGAGGAGTCGGAAGGTAACGACATCTCTCCTCTCGGTCCTTAGGATGCATGTACTAGCATCATTTATTTTCTTTCTCTCTAATTTTTGGGCACCAAACTCTCAAATGAGAGGGGTTTTGGTTTGCCAAGGTTCAAGAGGAACCTCCGGGTTGATTGAGTCTGTCCCCGGCATATTTTTGCATTAGAGATCCGCTTCGCTAGTGGATTGGGCATGGTGGGTGAAGCCGTGGTCGCGACCGTTAGTCCGACTCGGTGATGTTGCATACGAACTTAGGGATTCGTAAGGATTTCCGTTGCGGCAAGATGTCGTTTGTGTTGTGGTGGTGATTGTCCCGTTTGCTTGAAAAGGTACGTGTAGTCGAACCCGGACAAGGTTAGCTCCTCGTGGCGGTAGATGGTTTCCTTGAGGGACAAGGTTAGCTCCGTATGAGTTGGAGATGGTTTCCTCGGTGGATAAGGTTAGCTCCGCACGAGTTGGAGATGGTTTCCTTGGTGCTCGGGAACGCTGCAGTACAAAGAGGGATTACGATGTACTTAGTCTTGGTTTGTGATGTGCCAAGGAGTGGCTATGTCTCCGTGGTCGGCTGGCTATCCCGTGACATGTGCGTCATGTGTGAAGAGTGTCCCGGCGAGACTAGTCCCCTTCTGTGAGACTGACGAGAATGCCAAGCTTGGGCAAACCCGGGCAAAGAGGCCATGAGCGGGTGGGGTCCAGCAAGGCTTCTTAGAATCGGTCGGTCTGTGTTTGTTGGAATCCTGACATGAGACGTCAGAGCTTGTAGGCAAGCCCGGGGCTAAGCCCACGAGCGGGTGGGGCCTTGGCAAGATTTCCTTGTGGCGGCCTGTGCGCCGTTTGAGGGAGAGGTGTCTCCCTTAGTGTTTGCGGCTTTATGCCAATGGGGAAATGTGAGTACCCAAATGATGTGATGTTGTGCTAGATGCATACGCAGTAGGGTACCATGGGTGAAGCCCAGGTGTTGCATTCATGTTGCATAGTAGGCCCTTTCTTTATATGCTCAACCAATAGAGAACATGTTTGATGATTGAGACATTCAAGCCTGTTTTAAATGTTCTTCTGTTTATAGCTATTTTTATTGCATATGAAGTGCTGACTTGCAGGTTGGAGGGTTCCCCGGGGTCCGTTAGGGGCGGCCGGGAGGAGATGTGTCGTTACACAGTTTGAGGTCAGCCTTTGCTGACCCACGTTACTAATAATTTTTACAGGGCAAGGATCGCATGCAGGAGCTAGCATGCCGGCCAAAAAGGCCTAAGCCCATGAAGTGTTTTTCCCTCTTTTGTAGCACTACATTTATGATGATGTTGTTTGAGACTCTTTTGTCCGGCTTGCATGCCGAGGTAGACTAGGAGTGCTGAGCACATTCATGATTGATGTATTATGTCTCTTTTGGACACTTGATGTTAAGCCTAAAGGCCATTTGTTTTACTCTTTAGTGCTGGATAACTTCTAGTCCTGTTTGTTTCCGCTGTGTTGTGCAAGTGTTTTGAGTTTGGGTAGTTATATCAACTTATAATACTAAAGTTATGGCGTTTGTATGCTGTGGGGCCCCGGCCGGACCCATATTATACGTCCACTACAGGGGAGGTGTTACAATTTGGTATCAGAGGCAGGTTTGATTCAAGGTCAGTGCGTAGAGAAGTTATCCACATAAGAGTAATGCGGGACCGTGAGTGTCCTTATGTTTTAGTCTTGAGATTGGAGACTAATCCCTTATTTCTTGTTTTCCTGAGGAGTGCAAGCAACGAGGCGGGCACCTCAAGAGTAAGGGATGATCTCTCGGCGAGCAGTGCTACTGCTCCAGGTCTTCTGGGCACGGGTGTAAACCCGGCTGACTTCTGCCGTATGCTTGCAGAAGCGATGGTGGCAGCGCAAGCGGCGGCTGCAGCCCAGGTAGCAACCCCTGCTACACCAGACACGACGACGGCTGTGCCAGGCGGAGAAGCCAGGCGAGTGGAGCCTTTGGCAGAAAGGGTGGTGGTAGGACATGGAGACCGACACATGAAGTACTTCCTGAGTTTCCATCCCCCGTCTTTCAAGGGTGTTGGAACACCAACGGATGCAGAGGATTGGTGGGTTCGTATTCAAGAACTGTTAAGCGCGGCAGAGATGCCAGAGGAAAAGAAAGCTGAGTATGCGGCATTCATGTTGGAAGGAGACGCCAAATTGTGGTGGGTGAGCCACAGCGGCCTCCAGTTCCCGGGACGCACCCCGTCAGTGGAAGAGTTTGGGGACGCTTTTCTTAAGAGGTATATTCCAGTTTCAACACGGTTGGCCCTGCAGAGGCAGTTTCTGCATCTAATGCAGCGAGACAAAACGGTGGACGAATACGTGCAAGAGTTCACCCGTTTGGGTCGTTATGCGGGAACGACAATGGCGGATGATGTAGAGAGGGATAACCTCTTCTACCAAGGGTTGAGGGAGAATCTGAGACAGCCCCTCATCTCCATGAAGAGGGCGGGATTTAATGAGCTAGTTGAAGCCGCCAGGAGTTTGGAGAATGATCTGGAGCGAACCCAGCGTCGAAAGGGTTTTACTCCCAAGCATGGGGAAGGGAAGCCCTCCCAATCTCATGTAAAGTCTGATGGGAGCAGGTGGAGGAGGAAGCCTCACACTTCCAGATCGGGTGAGAGGAGCACTTGGACGTCTAGGGGTTCTCACTCTAGGGGACCGCCGACGTGTTACAACTGCGGGAAGGTTGGGCACATAGCCCGTCCTTGTCAGCAAGGGGGAGCGGGGCAAGAGTCAAAGCAGGAGTAGTCTGTGCGCTCGGGCCCCAGTGCTGCAGAGAAAGGAAAGATGGCGGAGTCGAGCGCTTCTCGGTTCCAACCGGTGCAACCAAGGGCTTACAACCTTGGACAGCAGGAAGCGATCCGTCAAACCGATGTGGTGACAGGTATGAAGAAAATTTAAGTTTGCATTTGTGCTTCATACTTTTAGACCCCCTTTTTGTGAGATGTCTTGTTGTAGGCTTCGTGTTAGTTTCCGGATACCCAGCTAGGATATTGTTCGATACGGGAGCATCGCACTCCTTTCTTGCGGAGAGCTTCGTCCGAAAAATAGGAGTTGGGTCTTTCTCGTCGGGAGCAGAGCTGAAAGTGCGCATGCCCAATGGGTCATCTATGACCACCGGGGTTAAAGGCCGCATTTGTTGGGAGCTAGACGGTGTTGCCTTTGTTTTGGAAGCAGCAGTGTTACCATTAGTAGAGTTCGATGTCATTTTGGGCATGGACTGGCTTGCAGAGCAGCGCGCCAGCATTGACTGTTTATCCAAGGTAGTGACCCTAAAGAGTAAGGGGCAATCGGAAGTCAAATTTGTGGGCCTTTATGGAGTAGCCCATTCCCTAATTACGGCCATGCAAATGATGCGGGCGGTTAACCAGGGAGGTGTGGCGCTGGTAGCGTTGTTGGAGGTTCGTCTCTCCCAGCTATCTATTGAGGAAGTGCTAGTGGTGGCAGAGTTCAAGGATGTGTTTCCGGATGAAGTTCCTGGAGCGCCTCCTCGGCGGGAGATCGACTTCTCGATCGAGTTAGTGTCGGAGGCTAGACCGGTGTCGCGTCCCCCTTTTAGGATGGCACCAAAGGAGTTGGCGGAACTTAAGGTACAGTTACAGGAACTGTTGGAGCAAGGATATATTAGACCCAATTCTTCACTGTGGAGCGCACCGGTGTTGTTTGTTAAGAAGAAAGACGGTAGCATGCGCCTATGCATAGACTACCGAGAGCTGAATAAATTGACCGTCAAGAATAAGTATCCGATTCCTCGGATAGACGATTTGTTTGACCAATTGGTGGGGTCAATGGTATATTCGAAGTTGGACTTGAAGTCAGGCTACTATCAGCTGTGAATTCGAGATGAGGACATACCCAAAACTGCCTTTGGTACAAGGTATGGACACTTTGAGTTTACGGTGATGCCGTTCGGGTTGACGAACGCACCATCGGTGTTCATGGATCTGATGAATCGAGTGTTTCGGGATTACTTGGATTAGTTTGTGGTTGTCTTCATTGATGACATCTTGGTGTACTCCAAGTCTGAAGTGGAGCATGAGACCCACTTGAGAGTGGTCCTGCAAGTGTTGAGGGAGAACCAATTGTTTGCAAAGTTCTCAAAGTGCGAGTTCTGGTTAGCCAAGGTGGCATTTTTGGGCCACGTGATTAGTGGTGATGGGGTGGCAGTGGATCCAGCGAAAGTGGAGGCCATCAGAGATTGGCCGGTGTTGAGCACCGTGGCGGAAGTCCGAAGTTTTCTTGGACTAGCCGGGTACTATAGGAGATTCGTGGAGAATTTCTCGAAGATAGCTCTACCACTCACCTCACTCACTCGCAAAGACCATAAGTTTGTGTGGACCCAAGAGTGCGGCCAAGCATTTGAGGCCCTGAAGGAGAGGCTTATGATGGCTCCAATCCTGAGTTTACCGCAAGGGACCGATGGATTTCAGATTTTCAGTGACGCATCAGGATGCGGTTTGGGTTGCGTGTTAGTGCAGCATGGCAAGGTGATAGCTTTTGGGTCTAGACAGCTGAAACCTCATGAGAGGAATTACCCCGTCCATGACTTGGAGTTGGCGGCGGTAATCTTCGCGTTGAAAATATGGCGACACTATGTGTATGACGCAAGGGTGGAGATCTTCACGGACCATAAAAGCCTGAAGTATCTCTTGGATCAGAAGGACTTGAACATGCGGCAACGCAGATGGGTTGAGTTTCTTGGAGACTACGAAGTGGCGATTCAGTATACGCCGGGTAATGCCAATGTGGTGGCGGACGCGTTGAGTAGAAAGTACTCAGGGCAAGGAAATTGGATCGAAGCTCATGATGAGCCGTTGGTACGGGAATGGGAGTCCCTTGGATTGGAATGTGTTGCGAGAGGCGAGTCTAGCGTGGCTCGGTTGAACTGGATTGAAGTGCAAAACGACTTGTCCGATCGTATTCGGGAAGCGACTCGATTGGATGTGGAGTTTCAACCTTTTGTGTTGGAGGCTCAAAAGGGCGAGAGCAGCGCCTGGGAGATGATTGGGGGAATCTTGAGAAAGGATGGAAGGGTTTGTGTACCACAGTTTGACAATCTCCGTGAGGAGTTGATGTTTGAGGCTCACTTCTCAAAGTACTCCATCCACCCGGGCAGTACAAAGATGTACTTGGATATGAAGAAATCCTTTTGGTGGCCGGGGTTGAAGCGAGATGTAGCTTTGTATGTGAGTCGTTGCCAAACATGTGCCTTGATGAAGGCCGAATGTCAGAAACTGGGCGGGTTCCTGAAGCCACTTCCAATTCCTGAGTGGAAATTTGAGGACATCTCCATGGACTTTGTGCATGGTTTGCCTAGATCGTAGCATGGTAATGATGCTATTTGGGTGATCGTGGATCGCCTAACCAAGGTGGCTCACTTCATCCCAAATCGGAAAGAGGACAGCGTGGAGAAGCTGGTGGAGTTGTATGTTCGCAACATTGTGCGACTGCACGGAGTTCCTAAGAGCATAGTCAGTGATCGAGATGGACGGTTTACGTCTAAGGACTGGAGATTGGTTCAGAAGAGCTTGGGCACGAAGCTAAAGTTCAGTACGGCGTTCCATCCTCAAACTGATGGGCAAACGGAGAGAACGAACCGTACTATGGAAGATATGTTGAGAATGTGCGTTCTTGATTTCGGCAAGAGGTGGGAGGATCACCTCTTCATGGTAGAATTTGCGTACAACAATAGTTTTCAAGCAAGCATAAAAATGGCTCCATACGAAGCTTTGTATGGGAGGAGGTGTCGAACGCCAATGTCTTGGGCAGAGGCGGGAGACACCAAACTGTTGGGAAAGGACGGGGTGGTTGACGCGTGTGAGTTGGTACGGACCATCCAAGAGCATATGAAGGTGGCGCAAGACAGGCAAGCAAAATATTTTAATGCTCGTCACCGGAAGTTGGAATTTGTAGTTGGTGATTGGGTTTATCTGAAGGTCAAGCCGTTCAAAGGCGTCTCACGGATTCGCCGACTCAAGAAGCTGAGTCCAAGGTTTTTGGGGCCTTTTGAAGTTGTTGAGCGGGTAGGAGAAGCAGCTTATCGGTTGGCGCTGTCTGCAGATTTGAGTGGATTACATGACGTCTTCCACGTCTCCGTTTTGAGGAAAGACTTGGTGGAGGCTAGCATGGTGATTGAGCCGGCATCGGTGCCGATTGAGGAAGACTTGAGGACGCGAGTCCTTCCAATTGCTATAGAGGATTCGGAGACTTGGCAGTTGCGGAATAAAGAAGTCAAACTCGTGAAAGTTCGATGGGACAACTGCGGTCGTGAGGAGTTCTCTTGGGAACGAGAACAGGCCATGCTAGAAGATTATCCAGAACTCTTCATGTCAGGTACAATTTAAGTTTTGTACTCTTTTGTTTTGAAATTTCGGGACGAAATTCTGTTAAGTGGGGGAGAGTTGTAACACCCCAGTTTTGCAAGAGGTTCAGTCTGCAGTTCTGGAATTTTTTGGGTTTCTGGCAGGAGGCACACGGCCTGCGACACGGGCGTGTCGCAGGGCGTGTCGAGGCCGTGTCGACACTCGGCCCAAGTGTCGACACTTTCGATCGACAAAGTGTCGAGAGTGGGGCACACGGCCCGCGACACGGGCATGTCGCAGGGCGTGTCGAGGCCGTGTCGACACTCGGCCCAAGTGTCGACACTTTCGCTCGACAAAGTGTCGAGAGTGGGGCACACGGCCCGCGATATGGGCGTGTCGCAGGGCGTGTCGAGGCCGTGTCGACACTCGGCCCAAGTGTCGACACTTTCGCTCGACAAAGTGTCGAGAGTGGGGCACACGGCCCGCGACACGGGCGTGTCGCAGGGCGTGTCGAGGCCGTGTCGACACTCGTCCCAAGTGTCGACACTTTTGCTCGACAAGGTGTCGAGACTGGGGCACATGGCCTGTGACACGGGCGTGTCACAGGGCGTGTCCCGCTTGGTCGACGATCTTCGCTCGACGTTTTTCCACGGTGTCGACACAAAGCCTGTCGACGGGTGTCGAGACTTGGCACACGACTTGGGACACGGGCGTGTCCCATGCCGTGTCAGCTCTCGGGTTGGTTTCGGGGCCGTGTTGTTGGAGGCACACGACCGGCCGCACGGCCGTGTCACTGGGGACACAGGCGTGTCGGGTTGAACACGGGCGTGTCGGATGCCCGTGTGCGATTCCAGGCGCGTCGATTTGAGACGGCGAATGAGGCACACGGACTGGACACGGGCGTGTGCCAGGCCGTGTTCGGCCCAGATCTTCTATTTTTCAGGCGAATCGCGGCCATTCTTTTTCTGGTTTTGGGATCTAACGGTTCAGGCCATCTCTTGGGAAGTTAAGTCCGATTTTAGGGTTGGAAACCCTCATTGTTTTCCAAGTCTTCTCTTTCTAAGTTCTTGAGAAAAGCTAGAGCAAGGAGGAAGAAGAAGAAGAAGGTCTTGGGCTGTAGGAAGCGTTTCAGAGCTCCAAATCGCGAACCGAGTCCGGATCCGTGAAGCTTAGATCGTTGAGAAGATTTCCATCCGGCTATTTTGCCATGGCAAAGAAGAGGAGTCGGAAGGTAACGACATCTCTCCTCTCGGTCCTTAGGATGCATGTACTAACATCATTTATTTTCTTTCTCTCTAATTTTTGGGCACCAAACTCTCAAATGAGAGGGGTTTTGGTTTGCCAAGGTTCAAGAGGAACCTCCGGGTTGATTGAGTCCGTCCCCGGCATATTTTTGCATTAGAGATCCGCTTCGCTAGTGGATTGGGCATGGTGGGTGAAGCCGTGGTCGCGACCGTTAGTCCGACTCGGTGATGTTGCATACGAACTTAGGGATTCGTAGAGATTTCCGTTGCGGCAAGATGTCGTTTGTGTTGTGGTGGTGATTGTCCTGTTTGCTTGAAAAGGTACGTGTAGTCGAACCCGGACAAGGTTAGCTCCTCGTGGCGGTAGATGGTTTCCTTGAGGGACAAGGTTAGCTCCGTATGAGTTGGAGATGGTTTCCTCGGTGGATAAGGTTAGCTCCGCACGAGTTGGAGATGGTTTCCTTGGTGCGCGGGAACGCTGCAGTACAAAGAGGGATTACGATGTACTTAGTCTTGGTTTGTGATGTGCCAAGGAGTGGCTATGTCTCCGTAGTCGGCTGGCTATCCCGTGACATGTGCGTCATGTGTGGAGAGTGTCCCGGCGAGACTAGTCCCCTTCTGTGAGACTGACGAGAATGCCAAGCTTGGGGCAAACCCGGGCAAAGAGGCCATGAGCGGGTGGGGTCCAGCAAGGCTTCTTAGAATCGGTCGGTCTGTGTTTGTTGGAATCCTGACATGAGACGTCAGAGCTTGTAGGCAAGCCCGGGGCTAAGCCCACGAGCGGGTGGGGCCTTGGCAAGATTTCCTTGTGGCGGCCTGTGCGCCGTTTGAGGGAGAGGTGTCTCCCTTAGTGTTTGCGGCTTTATGCCAATGGGGAAATGTGAGTACCCAAATGATGTGATGTTGTGCTAGATGCATACGCAGTAGGGTACCTTGGGTGAAGCCCGGGTGTTGCATTCATGTTGCATAGTAGGCCCTTTCTTTATATGCTCAACCAATAGAGAACATGTTTGATGATTGAGACATCAAAGCCTGTTTTAAATGTTCTTCTGTTTATAGCTATTTTTATTGCATATGAAGTGTTGACTTGCAGGTTGGAGGGTTCCCCGGGGTCCGTTAGGGGCGGCCGGGAGGAGATGTGTCGTTACACAGTTTGAGGTCAGCCTTTGCTGACCCACGTTACTAATAATTTTTACAGGGCAAGGATCGCATGCAGGAGCTAGCATGCCGGCCAAAAAGGCCTAAGCCCATGAAGTGTTTTTCCCTCTTTTGTAGCACTACATTTATGATGATGTTGTTTGAGACTCTTTTGTCCGGCTTGCATGCCGAGGTAGACTAGGAGTGCTGAGCACATTCATGATTGATGTATTATGTCTCTTTTGGACACTTGATGTTAGGCCTAAAGGCCATTTGTTTTACTCTTTAGTGCTGGATAACTTCTAGTCCTATTTGTTTCCGCTGTGTTGTGCAAGTGTTTTGAGTTTGGGTAGTTATATCAACTTATAATACTAAAGCTGTGGCGTTCGTATGCTGTGGGGCCCCGGCCGGACCCATATTATACGTCCACTACAGGGGAGGTGTTACACGGCAAGCCCCAGAAAGCTCCGGACTTCCGCTACCGTTGAAAGCTCAGGCCATTCTCGTAATGCAACAATCTTCGCCGGATCCACTGCAATACCCTCACCCCTCACTATATGACCGAGGAATGCCACGGAGGACAACCAAAACCTGCATTTCGAGAACTTAACGTACAATCGATTCCTCCTTAGCGTCTTCAAAACCAAATGAAGATGCTTGAAGTGATCTTCTTCACTCTGCAAGTACACCAAAATATCGTCGATGAAGACGATCATGAAATGGTCCAAGTACTCCCTGAAAGTCATATTCATCAAATCCATGAACACTGACGGCGCATTCGTCAGCCCAAACGACATGACCCTTAAACTCATAATGCCCGTATCTCGTACTGCACGCTGTCTTATAGATATCACTCTCCCTTATTCTCAGCTGATAGTAGCCGGACTTAAGATCCAACTTAGAGTACACCGTCGACCCAACCAACTGATCAAAAAGATCATCGATCCTTGAGATTGAGTACTTGTTCTTCTCTGTCAACTTGTTCAGTTCTCGATAATCGATACATAGCCTCAAGCACCCATCCTTATTCTTAACAAAGAGGACCAGTGTGCTCCAAGGCGAAGAACTTGGACACACATATCCTTGCTCCAACAACTCTTGAAGTTGCACCTTCAGCTCTGCCATTTCCTTAGGAGCTAGCCGATACGGAGATCGTGACACGGGCTTTGCACCTGGCACTAGCTCAATCGTGAAATCTATCTCCCGTTGAGGCGGGGCTCCAGGAAGATCGGCGGGGAACACATCAGGGTACTCAGCTACCACTGAAATACTATCCAACATAGGCTTCAGCTTTGCAACCTCCACTAGTGTAAAGAACAGCTCTGCGCTAGCACGAACCGCCTTCACCACCTGAAGAGCAGACATCAACGTCTTGCTCGACCCTTTCAAGCCCATAAAAGTCGTCTCACGACCTGCTCCCAACTTGACTTCCTTGCGACCGCAATCAATATAGGCTTGCTGCTCCGAGAGCCAGTCCATGCAAAATATAATGTCGAACTCCAGCAGTAGTAGTAACAATGCTTGCAGATCGAACTCCTGATTCCCAATGTGAATCTTAACACCGCAGATTTTATCCGCACGCATCGAACACCCATTCGGTAACAACACATCCAACTTGTCCTTCTCCATCGAAGAAGGTACTCTGATGCGCGATATGAATCCTTCGGACAAGAAGGAGTGTGAAGCTCCCGTATCAAAGAGTGCTCTTGCCGGATTCTCACAAATCAAAACAAATCCTAAACAAGCAGTGGTAAGGTAACACACACATAATAAGTATAAAACAATTTGACTTGCTATAAATTTAAACCATACCCGTCACCACATCCGCTTGTTTGATGGCCTCTTGTTGGCCAAGATTATAAACCCTTGGTTGAGCCGGAGCATAATGGGATGCAGTTGACTCCACCGCCTTGCCCTTCTCTTCATAAGTTGCTCCCGGCTTTCTTTCGGACTTGGGACGTCCGCTCCAGCAATCGCGGGCAAAGTGCCCCGTCTTCCCACAAGTAAAATATGCACCCGGGGTCCGACCCGTAGTCGCCCCAGAAGCACCAGAAGAAGGAGCTGGACCCGAAGTCCTAGCCTTCTTAAAGAACTTACGGTACCCAGACTTTGAGGTAGTTGGCACCTTGAACTCCGCCTTTTTATCACCCAAGCTTTTCTTCGCTTGAACATTCTTCATGTCCTTCTCCAAAGATCGAGCCGTATTGACCAGGGTCAAGAAACCCTGCGTCACCGGCCCCGAGAGTAGTAGCCTCAAGTCATCTCTTAGACCTTCGTAGAAACGGTTGGTCTTACGCTCCTCATCCGCAATGGTGGAGCTAGCGTACCGACCCAATCGGGTAACCTTGTGGAGATACTCATCCACACTACTCTCTCCTTTTACCAACCTCTAGAACTCATTCTCCAATGCTATCCTTTGCGTCGAAGGGAGGTACCTAGACAAGAACAATCTCGAGAACTCCTCCATCGAGACGTCCACAAGTTGTCTTCCTCTCAATAGATGCAGCTCCAAATCCTCCCACCACAGCCTAGCGTCTCCATTCAACAGGAATGTAGCTATATTGGTCATCTTCCACTCCTCCGTCTTCATCGCTATCAAGACTCTTTTCACACAGGAGAGCCAGTCTTCAGCTTGAGATGGGGTTCCCAACCCCGAGAATATCGGAGGATTAAAGCCCATGATATGTTTGACTTGTCTCTCGGTTGCCCTCCTCGGCACCAACGGTTCCACTACTACCTGCTCCACTCTTATCGGCTCAACCTCTGGAAGAGGTACCTGCTCCATCGCAAGAGCGGGCTGTTGAATTTTCCTTACAGGCTGCGCATTGATCATGGCAAACACTGCTTCGGCAACCAATCGTATGGGTTATTTTGTTGTTCTGACGGCCCAACACTGCTTATGGCCACCTATAGTTGTACAAAATACCGTTAAGCGACCAAACAAAATTGCAAACAATAATTATAGAAACACGCAGGTTCCTCAAACACGTGTATTTTCATTCCTAAGTGGACATTCATGGGTTCTTTTGTTGTTAAAACGATGACACACACACATGTGCTCACCACCCCTTAAAAAGAATTCGGCCACGAATTCAGTTTAAGCCTGACCGAAACCAGTAGTCTGATACCAAATTATAACACCCCCTATCCATCACATAGCATATAGCAGTAGGTCCGGCCAGGGCCCGACGCCATATACCACAGACAGATCAGGTAGTTACTCAATGGAAACCATCCAACCAATCCAACGTCCTACACATAGTCATTCAAGCGGAAGCAATTAAAAGTTGCATTAATAAAGAACCAAACACTAGCATGAATGTCCACTACAAAGCCAACAGGAATGAAGTACAAATACACAAGTACTGGCCTTATGACCTTACAATTATTTTCCTCAAATGACATGTTTTTTAAACCTCGACACGCAGGCCGACCATACATGAATAAAAGATAACACTCAAAGTTAGGCCTTCGAGGGCTGGCTCAGCAACTGGGGCTTTAGCCCGCTATTTACCGCTTGGCTCCGCAGCACCTGCAAGCACAATCCACCGCAACGGTGGCAAACCAAAGCAACGGTCAGCAATACTTACCAAATTATAACGATCCCGCCCCCAATTCGGGGCGTCGATGCTCCTTCCCTGCACTTTATTAGCATAACCAAGCAGTATATATATACATTGCATCACAGGCATTGGCACGCACGGCCACACGCCTCATGCACTCAGGGCACATTCTCGTTGAACTGGTCAATGTCACGTCAATTTAAGCCATAGACACCCCGATCTCACCACCGCCACTTTGACGGCCAAACTATGAGCATTTTGTCTTCCCGACATGGGTCACGTCAATTTAAGCCATAGACCGCCAAAGACCATCATCTATGCCAACGGCTCACACCGAACGACATAGAATGGGTACGGTTCTGTCCAACCCGTGCTCACATCGCAACGACAATTTAAGCCATATGCGCGGGTCAAACTTCTCCCGAGTCCCGTTTCCGTTACACACTTCACATAACCGGCTATGTTCAAGTTGGCTCCCAGGCCACCAAGTTGGAAGAATCACGTATCTGCCCAGTTTTCCGGATGTACCTTGGAGTTAATCCCCAAAGCTCCCTGTTGCAATCTACCCCGTAGAAAACCCGAAAAACAAACATTCGCACGAAGTCTTCTCCGGCCATTTATGCAATGCAACATCATCGATCCAGACCAACTTGTTTGAGTAGGCTTCACACATCATGCCTATATCCGTTCTCGATTACAGACTCTACATGTACACAACGGGGACTATTCATGTCTACCCGAATGAACGCCTCAACTCACCGCAAACTCGCGAGAGCGGGCTTCCTATGCAAGGGAAAAGAAGAGATTCACATGCTCAGGTAGAGAATCGTTACCCTAGCGTTCATCCTTGGCGACATGGAAAAGTATGCGGTTGAAAAGCACCGCCCTCTCCTTGCCTCCGTAGATCCGAAGTCGATTCGCGATTTGGAGCTCCGAAGCTCCGCCAGCGACCGGATCTAGACTTCTTCTTCCTTGTTGCTCTCCCCTCTCTCTAGAACTTAGACAGAGAACCAGCGAACAGAAGATGACGGTTTTGAAACCCTACACTCGAGTATATCCCAATAGGAATAACCTCCAGCCGTTGGATCCCAATCATAAAGAAATGTACGGCTACGATCCAGGTCTGACATGGAAAAACTGGGCCGAACACCGCACGGTTCACAAACCGGAGCAGGACACGTCCGCGACAAACTCAAACTGTGTCGGGATATTTAGTCGAGACCCTGCCAAGACCCCTGTGTCGACACTCTGTGTCGCCACTCTGTGTCGACACTATGTGTCAACACTCTGTGTCGACACTCTGTGTCAACACTCTGTGTCGACACTTTGTGTCAACACAGCACGCCCTGTGTCGACACTCTGTGTCGACACAGCGCACCCTGTATCGACACAGCAGGCCCGGTGTAGACATAGCAGGCCCTGTGCCGACACAGCAGGCCCTGTACCGACACAGCAGGCCCTGTGCCGACACAGCAGGCCCTGTGCCGACACAGCAGGCCCTGTGCCGACACCGCAGGCCCTGTGCCGACACAGCAGGCCCTGTGCCGCTATAGGAGTCCCTGTGCTGACACAGCAGGCCCTGTGCCGACACAGCAGGCCCTGTGCCGACACAGCAGGCCCTGTGCCGACACAGCAGGCCCTGTGCCGACACATCAAGCCCTGTGCCGACACAGCAGGCCCTGTGCCGACATAGCCGGCCCTGTTCCGACACAGCAGACTGTGTCAAACACGCCACAACACGCCAAGGACACGGCCTATGACACGCCTGTGTCCCAGGCCGTGTGACCCCTACCAAATTCCAAACTTAGCTCAAAATGCCTCTCGTCGCTCTTTTGAGTTTCGGGGCGTTACATAGGGGGTCGTGATGCTCCTGAGATGCTGAGCTGGTAGAAGTGGGAGAGAGGCAAACAACTGACACTTGTGACATTTCCTCATGAACTCTGCGGCATCATGTCCCAGGGTCGGCCAGAAGTACCCTTGCCGGACTATCCTCCACTCCAAGGTCCAGCTCGCAGAGTGGCTCCCGCACTCCCCAGAGTGGACCTCTTCCAAAATCCTTGGGACCTCCCTCTCGGCCACGCAACGTACCAACATTCCCGAGAGGGTCTTCTTATATAGCTGCCCATCACGCATAAGATAGTATGCCGACTTATGCTTAAATCGCTTCATGTCCATCCCCTCTAGGTACTCCCCCATAGATAAGAAAGTTGCAAAAGGATCCATCCACAAGGGATGCTGGTCTACCTCCATCAGTTTCCCCTCCTCGATGGATGTACGAAACAAGTCGGTGATGGTGCCACCCACCCGGGGTCCATGCTTGGAAAATTGATCCACCTGCTCATTTTCTTCCCTTGGAATATGACATATGGAGAATGTTTGGAACGTGCCGAGTACCACCTTCACCTTCGCTAAGTACAACTGGAGAGTTGGCTCCCTTGCCTCGAACTCCCCATTGATCTGGGAGGCCACCACCATGGAATCTGTGAGGACCTCCACATCATGCACTCTCAGCTCCCTGGCTAGGTGCAGTCCCGCTATCACCGCCTTGTACTCGGCTTGATTGTTCGTGATGGAAAAATGTACTACCACTGTTTGCTCGATCCTTATTCCCCGAGGGCTCTCCAAGATTATCCCCACCCCCAAGGAATGCCTTCCTGAGGCGCCGTCCACCATCACCTTCCAAGGGACCGGATGAGTGAGCTCTGCCTCCGCCACCTCAACCATATAATCAGCAAGGAAGTCGGCCATCCCTGGGCCTTGATCGAGGGGCGGGGAATGAAGGATATGTCAAACTTGCTCAACTCCACCGACCACTTCGCCGGCCTCCCAGAGTGCTCCACCCCCTCAAAGATGTTGTCGAGTGGGTGGTCAGTCACCACTCGGATGGAGTGTGCCTGGATGTAGGGTCGTAGTCTTCGGGCCGATATGACCAAAGCAAAAGCCAACTTCTCCAAGATCGGATATCGGAGCTCAGCTGTTGAAGCCAGGAAAATTCCCAACCTCAGAATTCAGACCAATGCCGCCTAAGGTTACCGGTTCAAGGGTACGATCAGACGACTAGGATGACTAGGATGAAGAATGAAGGCAAACAGGACCCCAGATGTTGCGGCAGGAAGGTCCCACCACGTACCCGGATGCTCAAAAGGAGCAATCCCTTCTCAACCAAAAATGGACGAACTAGGTAAGAGGGAGACTAGCTGATGACTACGTCGCAAGTTCGCGACCTGTCCTCTAAGGAAAAGGAATTCAAAGGCTCGGCTAGTATCTGAAAAGGAGAGCTCGCGAGTATCCTGCAGAGGATTTTTCGTGTCTCACCTCGTACCCCTGGGGTCCTATTTATAGGAAAATCCAAGGAGGGGGGGTCATATTTATACCCCACCCCTAGCGACTAAGCGACTTCCAAGGGGATCTCACACGAGTTGGGCGAGTATCTCTCCTAGTCGCCTACCTGGCGAGTATGCGAGGGGAGCTCGCCATACTCTCCCAGGCTTCCGCGGTCTTGCGCACTGACTCTGACTTCTATCTTGACTTATTGACCTTGACTTCCGCTGACCTGGCTGTGGTAGGACCCATCCTCGACGAATACAGGTTGTACACAATCCCCGCTCTTTTCGAGCGATGTAGGAGCTCGGAAAGAATCATCCAACACTTATTCGGCGAGCTGTTATGCCGAGTGTTAGAGTTGCTCGCCATTAACGACTGTCTGCCGATCTCTATAAATAGGGGGGCCTAGTTTTTGAGGCGGATCTCTAGAGCTCGCACATTATGTTGAACGCCAACGAGAAACTTCTTCAGGACAACCTCGCCGCTCTGTCTGGCTTTCTCGGCATTGCCAAGTCTAAAAGGTTGTGGGAGAAAGACGTCGTCGCCGACTTACCCCCGCACAAAAAGAAGAAGACCAAGAAGTCCAAGAAGATACCTGCCTCCAACGCGGTCGACCCGCTTCCACCACATGCACAAGTCGCGGCTTCGACAAGCAATCTCGCGTGCTCTGCTATCACCTTGAAGCTTCTCAACGACCTTGGGCTAGACGACATCCCAAACATGGTCTCCCCTGACTCGAGCCTCCTCGGCCCATTGAAAACTCCAGAAGTCGCCAATCCGTCGGTGCCACAGCAGATTGAAGTCGTCTCCCTGGCAGGTCGCCATGTTGCCAAGCCAGTCTTCTAAATCAGTTGGTCGCCATTCACTTCTCGTCGATACGTTTTCTTTACTCGCAGACTCTCCACCAGATGTCGCCGATGTGGCACTGAATGTCGCCCCTATGAACTCCGCACCACTGCTCGCCCTCGCAGCAGAGAAACCCCTCAGGACCGCCCACACGGTCCAGATAAATCTCGGCTCCAAGAAAGTATCTAAAGCTTCGACTCCCACGGTGAAGGAGAATCCCCCGACGAGCAAGGAACTACAGGCGAAGGACCCTCCAGGGGTAAGGAACTTCTGGCGAAGAAGGTTGTTCCAGCGAGCAAGGAACTTCCCGCTAGTAAGGTTCCCCCCGCTCCTCTGCGAGATTCTGCGCCGCCAGCGGCGAGTTCTCTATTACCGTCGTCGCCTCCTCTAAATGCTCACCAACAAGCTGCCACGCCGCGACCTCCCCCGCCTCCTCCGCTGAAGACCCCGCATCAGCCATCGAACTCGTCGCAGCCTCCGCCGCCGCCGTCGAAGACTTTGGTCCGGAAGCAGGATAAGCCGCGACCGAGCTACTTCCCGCCGAGAGTCGGGGACCCCGATTATGGAGGTCGCGGGCAGGGCAAAGCGACCGAGCATGCGGGTGGCCCATCTTCTGGCCGGCGAGATGCCCCAGGTTGCGGCCCTTCTCCTCGTCGATCAAGGTCTCCTCATCGTGGTAACCTTCCGTCACTGGTGATTCGTTTGATGAGTTAGGCATTCATTTCTAATCTGGAGACTTCTTATATGTTTTGACAGATCGCTCGACGACTTCGGGGCGGCCTTCATCGACGCTATTAGGTTATCAGGCTGCGAGTATCGTCACGCCGCTGCTCGCGCCTATCTGAAGTTGGAGCGCAAGTTCGACCAGCTGGATATTTGCGAGCCACATCGTCGGATCTCATCTCTGGAGGTGCGGGTGGCGAAGATAGAAGAGCTCCGGACGACCCTAGAGAGATATGAAGCCCGCTTCCACATGGTGAAGGAAAACGATCGCCAGCTGGCGATAAACAACCATCGCCTCCAGCTCGTTCTCGATGAGCTGGCCGGCATTCGGGCGAGTATGGGCTCCGTGGGGTGACTGACGAGGATGGAGGAGCAGCTGCGCCTTGGTAACGACATGATGGCAATGGCGATGGAGCATTATCGACGAGCGCGGGAGATGGGCTGGACCGGGCGACATCCTCATCCTCCAGAGCGGCCACCTAGAACTTAGGATTTTTCTTTTTCTTTATTTGAACTCGTCATAGGCGACTATTTGTAATAAACGATATTATATTGTAATAAGAGACTTTGTATCTTGCCCTTAATTTTTATCTTTTGCTGTTTTGCTCGATGTTATTCTGCCATATACCGAGTTTAGCATGCAGGTTCTGATAACGTCACGACATTCTCTGCTGCGCTGTGCGAGATAGGGCTGATGTCGGGATCCACTTACTCGCCTAAACCGCGTCTTAGGTTGATACTCGCCGGAACGGATATACCCCCCCCCCCCTTTGTCTTCGCCTATAAATAGAGGGGGTATGTAGGACATAAGTACACTGCTGCGATTTTCCAGCCCCAGCTCGCGAGTATCTTCTCTGCTCGCGTGTTTCTATCTTTTTCCTCTTCTCGGCTTACTTCTTCTCCAACTCACTAGCTCGCAAAGATGGTGGGAGACGATGCTAGTGCTCGCCGACAGGCACACGCCGCCAACTTTGCTGACGCGGCCTTCAAAAAAATCTATAACCACAAAGCGAGATTTGGAGATGTTCAGGGAGCGGCTTCTGCTGGACGGCTATTCGGAGAGACTCCCTGTTCGTGATGAGCGACTTAACACCCACATTGAGGGCGATGATCTTATCGCTCCGCCACTTCGACGCCGCCCTGCGACTTCCATTCTGGACAGAATATCGCGAGATCCTGCGATATTTTGGGATCATTCCCGCGCAAATCAACCCCAATGGAGTGGCGATCATTATGAGGTTTCTTTGCTATCTGCGGGAAGAGAGGGTCGCCTTCGACCTCTCAGTTTTTGGAAGATATTCCCCTTCGCCGCGACCGCCAAGGGGGTCGTCTATTTTATCAGCCATGTATGCACTTTGGTGGGGATGATGAATAAGGTCCACCGGTGGAGCGAGACGCTGGTTGTCGTCCATGGCGACTTCGCGGGCGTTTTGGGAAGGCCGCATCAACCTGCAGATGTCGCCTTCCTCCCGCCGATCTTGGAAGGTGCTTGCGAGCAGCTGTTCGAGTCCTTCCGAGGTCGTCGGTTTGACGTCATCCACTGGCGGCTCAATGTCAACAAGCTTGCTGGGTACATTGGAAAATATGTACCAGATTTGAAGAAGCCTCACCCTACTCAATGATACACATCAAGGTGCATTTGATGTGCTTTGAGTTTATATGTGCAGGTTAAGTAATTGCAGGAAATGCAGAAAAGTTTCTAAGTCCATGTGTCGACACCTAGAGATGCAGTGTCGACACTTATGAAGGCTTGTGTCGACACCTAGAGAAGCTGTGTCGACACTTGGAGTATTTGTGTCGACACTAGGAAAGGCAGAGTCGACACCAGAAGAAAAGTGTCGACACATAAAGGCAGTGTCGACACATTATGAAGAATACTCAACATATATCATGTCGACACTTAGAGGCAGTGTCGACACCCAGAAAAGCTTAGTCGACATCCAATGTGTCGACACCAGGAAGCTGTATCAACACACTGAAGGCATTGTCGACATCAACTGTGTCGACACACAGGACTTGTGTCGACACACAGCAAGTATCAACAACAGAAGAAGTTGTGTCGACACAAAGGAGATGTGTCGACACTCAGCAAGCTTAAACAAAGTTAAAGTAAAAGAAGTACTTGTGTCGACACAAAGGAGATGTGTCGACACTCTGCAAGGTTCAACACAAGAAGGCATGTGTCGACACAAAGGAGTTCTGTCGACACACAGCAAAATTCAACTAAGTTTTAAAGAAGAAGTACTTGTATCGACATACAGAATCAGTGTCGACACATTCAATAGAAGGCTTGTGTCGACACACAGAATCAGTGTCGACACATTCTAAATAAGCAGTGTCGAGAAGCTGTTACAACAACACAAGGAGTTGTGTCGACACTATCAAGGCTAGTGTCGACACTTAGTTGACTTGTGTCGACACTTAGTCTATTTGTGTCGACACATAATGAAGATCAGTCTCGATACTTTTAGACAGAGACAATATTTTCAAGAAGTGACTGGATGACTTGACAGCTGCCATTTCAGCCGGTCTACTGTAACTGTCAGAGCTGTCAGAAGTTCCTTATAAACCGGATCAGCCGTGTACTTTTTCTTTTTAATTTTAAGGCAGAAACACTATACGATTAAACATGTATTTGCAATATTCTACAATTATTCAGCATAGCTAGCTCAGCAATCACATAAATAATCAAACACAGAGTGCACACAGATTTTTATAGTGGTTCCCCAAGTTCTGGGTACATCCACTTTCCCCCTTCTCCTATCTAGTAGTGTACTAGATTCGGCCTAACTTCTGCACTTCTCCTCAGATCCTCAGATCCTACAGCTCAGAACCCCAAATCAGGTTCTTACAACTCAGAGTGTCCTCACTCCTACAACTCAGGAACAAAGCCCTACCACTCAGTCTTCAACAAGACCTACACTCACGCTAAACAGCCCTACCTCAGCCCTCAACAAGGTCTGCACTCAGAGAATTGATTCTCCTACACTCAGGCTCAAAAGCCCTACCTCAGCCTTTATAAATTTAGGCTTACAACTCAGATCCCTTAGGATCATACAAAAAGATAATAAAAAGTTTTAGATCACCACTAAGTTTGAGAGAATGAAGAGGGCAATCTTCTTGATCAGTTCTTGATAGCACTGATTCCTGAGATCAACTTTATCTTTGCTTTCTTCAAGGCTTCTTGAGTCTGAACTCAGTAAAGATGATCTTCTTGAAGTAGACCGGCTGTCAACTTCCTTCTTAGGATGTAGAATTAAATCTGGATCCTGCTTTGCAGTCTGCTTCAGGACCTGCTTCTTAAGAGATTTGATTAACAAGTCTCTTTCTTGATTTCAGATACTGGAGTTCTCTCTCTCCAAGTAAATCTGAACTTTCTTCAAAATACTGATTTACAGTTTTCTCTGGATCTGTATTGATCTTCTTAATCTTCTGACTGATTGATGATTGTTCTATTCTTTGATTGTAATCAATCCTCTTCTGTTGAAGGAGAAAGTCCTTTATATAGTCTTCCTCCAAGGTAATCGGCTGATCCGATTTCTAAGGAACTTCTGACAGCTCTGACAGTTGCAGTAGACCGACTGAAATGGCAGCTGTCAAGTCATCCAGTCACTTCTTGAAAATACTGTCTCTGTCTGAAAGTGTCGAGACTGATCTTCATTATGTGTCGACACAAATAGACTAAGTGTCGACACAAGTGAAATAAGTGTCGACACTAGCCTTGATGGTGTCGACACAACTCCTTGTGTTGTTGTAACAGCTTCTCGACACTGCTTTTTCAGAATGTGTCGACACTGATTCTGTGTGTCGACACAAGCCTTCTGTTGAATGTGTCGACACTAATTCTGTGTGTCGACACAAGTACTTCTTTAAAACTTAGTTGAATTCTGCTGTGTGTCGACAAAACTCCATTGTGTCGACACATGCCTTCTTGTGTTGAACCTTGCTGAGTGTCGACACATCTCTTTTGTGTCGACACAAGTACTTCTTTTACTTTAACTTTGTTTAAGCTTGATGAGTGTCGACACAACTTCTGTTGCTGATACTTGCTGTGTGTCGACACAGTTGATGTCGACAATGCCTTCAGTGTGTTGACACAGCTTCCTGGTGTCGACACATTGGATGTCGACTAAGCTTTTCTGGGTGTCGACACTGCCTCTAAGTGTCGACATGATATATGTTGAGTATTCTTCATAGTGTGTCGACACTGCCTGTATGTGTCGACACTTTTCTTCTGGTGTCGACTCTGCCTTTCCTGGTGTCGACATAAATACTCCAAGTGTCGACACAGCTTCTCTAGGTGTTGACACAAGCCTTCATAAGTGTCGACACTACATCTCTAGTTGTCGACACATGGACTTAGAAACTTTTCTGCATTTCCTACAATTACTTAACCTGCACATATAAACTCAAAGCACATCAAATACACCTTGATGTATATCATTGAGTAGGGTAAGGCTTCTTCAAATCTGGTACATATTTTCCAATGTACCCAACAATCTCCCCCTATTTGGAGAAGTCATAACCCTTAGTCAATGATATACACCATACATAACAAATACTCAATATGATGTATAACAGTATTATATGATAGGGTAAATACTATATAAAACATGTATAAACAATCTTCACAGAATAAAAATGTAACAGATTGAACATCAAACATTATTTTGTTATAACTTTCAATAGTTTCATTAATCAAAAGTTTACATGGATTTTAATGCAAATGATTACAGAGTAGTAAACTTAAGAAAACTCTATTTTATGGCTGCTCTGGCTCCTTGATGACAATGTCCTTTCCAGATTGAATCTTGGCTTGAACTGGAGCATCAATGTCATCAGCAGGCTTCTTGCCCTTAAGATCTTTCTTCTTCTGTTCTTCAGCCCTTATCTTTTGTCTCTCAAAATAATGATAAGTCTTAGGGAAATACTTGCTAGGCTCCTGTGAATTAGGAGGTAGCTTCCCAAGTTTAGCCTTTCTTCTGCACTGTAAAATAGCCTCTTGCCTTGCTTCATGTTTTCTCCATTCTTGGTTAGAGTACCATTTACCCCTCTCTAGGAAATTATCCTTTGCAACCTTCCAAGTAGTCAGAATAATATTTCTAGAAGTTGGGCTCCACTGTTCAAACTCAGGCCTTAACTCCGCTTGTTCTCTGAACCTCTTCTTGGATAATTGAGCTTCTTGCTCTTTTAATACTGTCTCTAGCACAGGCTGTACTACTTTCTCAATGATCACATTTTGAGCACCTTCTGGAGGGTTATATATAGATTGTATCTCTTGATGTATCATTTCAAAATCTGCTGGAGGGTAGATCACTTGAGCCACTTCAGCTTGCTCACCTCCAAAAACAGTAGGATTTATACCAGATTCAGCAACATTATCATCATCACACAAAGGTGGATATCCAAGGGTAGCTCTGATGCTGTTTGAAATCCATTTAGCATGGTCAGAGCCTGCTTTGACTAATACCCTCTCCCCCATTATGACTTCTCTTTCTATATGATCCCTAAGATCATCCTTCTGAAATCTGATCTGAGCATTCAGATAGTTAACACCATCTTTATAAAAAGGTTTTAACTTTTGGAGCTTTTCAGTAATAGCCTTTTGAGAATCTTCAATTACAGTTTTAACAGCAGTTAGGTTTTCTTGTAATTGTTTGTCAAACTCAGCCTGGGCAGCAGTCCTTGTTGTAGTCTGAGCAGCTGCTATATTCTGTATTTCAGTTACTATCACATTATGTGATTTAGTGAAATTGTCATTCATTCTAATCTGATTTTCCAGTACATATCCTTGTTTCACTGCCATATCATCAACCTGTGTCTTTATCTTCTCTTGATGAGTGGCCAGATAAACCACTGCATTGCCTCCTTTATTAAAACAATCAGTCATTTCCTTCTTATTTTGATTTACTTCAAATCTAATAGATTTTATATCTTGAGCCAGATCAAATTGAAGTGATTTATGTCCTTCATCCATATATTTTTCTAGAGCCTGCCTTTGCTTATCCATCTTGATCTGCAAAGCCACCAACAATGAACTATAATCAGCAGTTGGAGCTTGTTGTGGAGCCACAGTTTGCAATGCTTTCTTGTAACTCTGGCTTCTTCTCTTAAAGACCTGTAGCTTTCTTTTCTTGGCTCTAGCAGCCTCTTCATCTTCAGAATCAGAAGTACTAGCAATGTCTACTCTATCCTGTGGAGTAGGTGGCAATTCCTTCTCTGCTCTTGGGAGCTCCTCAGCATTCCTTTGCTCCTCAGTCTCATTTCTAGCAGTCTCCTCCTGTGACCTGACATTTTCCCCCTCAAGGTTAGCTGACTCCCCCTCAAAAGCTGCTGTCTCTCCCTCAAAATCTGTCTGTAATAGATCAGGGAACAGCTCTTCTAGAGTAAACTCCTGTTGAGTATGGACTGGAGAATCTCTTATCTCAGGAGCCTGATCTGCAACTGATGTGTCTTCCATGACAACATCTTGGGGTTGACTATGTATATGAGTTTGCTGATCAACATCAATTAATGATTCAGTCAATACTTCATCCTCAATATGAAAAATTGATTTATTAACTTCATTGATTACCTCAAGAATTGTTTGGGTTGCCCTTTCACTGTCTAAGTGAGTTGGCTCATCCACATGTTGAGGCTCCCCCTGGAGTGGATCCAGGTGAATGGGGCTAGCAGATGATTGCTCCCCCTGCCTTAGTGCATCTTCATTTCTTGTTGGTGACTGTCCAGCATTATCAGCTTCTTCCTTATCAGCTTCATCCTCATTAGAACTAAAAACTACTTGCTCCTCTGAGCTACTTGAGGATTCAGGAGCCGCAATGGCTTTCTTCTTCTTCTTCTTCTGTTGAGGAACTTCCTTCTCTGGTGTAGGCATTTCCTTGGTTAACACTCTATCCCACCTTGAGATAATTCTAACATCCATTCTCCTCATATGGTTTATCTTAGAACCTGCAGCTTGGTTCATCACTTCTGGAATAGTTCCAGCCAAGAACAAACTCATAATTCTATCCAGATTGGGCCTCTTTAGACTTTCCTTAATCTTGTCAAACATTATTGCAGACCAATCAATTTTTCGTTTGAAAATGATCCTTGTCATTAAACTGAACATGTGAGCTGATATCCTATCATGCCCACCTGGCTTGCTCAGAATCACCTTCCTAACTACTTCAGATAAAAACTTTCCTTGCATGTTCATCCCTTTTCTGTTAAAAACTGATCCAATCTTTATGTTTGAATCTAATCCACACCATTGCAGTGCCTCCCTTATCCTTGATGCAGGTACATCTTCCTCTTCTTTAGTTCTAGGTAGATGTAGAACTTTTCTTAGACTTTTCTGGGTGATTTTTACTTTTGCCCCATGGACTGTGGACTTAATCTTGAGTCCAGTTTCATCAAGGGTAGCTGCAGTAAAGAATTCGAGAACCTCCTTCTTCCAAATCTTGATTGGCTTTGAAACTAGATATTCTAACCCAGTCTCTGCAACTAGGGTTACAATACTTTGAATTTCTGGTTCAGCGTCATCAAAGGCATGTCGCACTAGCTCATAACCTTCATTGATGTTCTCTTCTAGCTTGGGCGTCATTAGGATTTGGAGAAATTTTGAATTTAGAGAAGAGAGATGTCGACACACAAGTTTGGTCTCGAAACTATGGTGAGCGTGTCGACAAACAATGTGGAAGACCTATTTATACCTTTCTAAAATCGAAGGTGAAAAGACGCGTCGAAATACTTGAAATGTGTCGACACTATTGAAAAGTGTCGACACTTACTTCTAATGTCTCGACAACTATGTGTCGACACAAATATAGTTGACAGAATATATGTGTCGACACTTATACATCTCAGCTCGACGATTAATCGAAACTCTACTCGACGAAATTAGTGTTAAATCTAAGTGTCGACACCACTTTTGGATGTGTCGACACCTACTCTGGATGTGTCGACACTACTTCTCTGAAGTGTCGACACTGACTGTCTAGATGTGTCGACACCATTTCTCTGAAATGTCGACACCACTTCTATGTGTCGACACCGACAACTCCTTGTGTCGACACTATTTTACTTAGCCAATTTTTTAAACTAGTCTAAGTTTAAAATTCATAATTCAATTTTAAACTTATTGAATTTGGTTTCATCTAGGGGCTTAGTAAACATATCAGCTATCTGATTATCTGTTTTAACATATTCTAGGGAAATGTCCTCTTTTTCTACATGTTCTCTAAGAAAATGGTATCTAATTTCTATGTGTTTAGTCATACTATGTGAGATAGGATTATTTGCAATAGAAATGACACTTGTAGAATCACAAAACAAAGGTGTTCTACTTACCTGGATACCATAGTCTTCTAGCTGATGTTGTATCCATAAAAGTTATGCACAGCAACTTCCTGCTGCCACATATTCTGACTCAGCTGTGGAGATGGCCACACTAGTCTGCTTCTTACTACTCCAAGACATCAGTCTTTCACCTAGAAATTGACAGGTTCCTGTAGTACTCTTCCTATCTTCCTTACAACCTGCAAAATCTGCATCTGAATAACCTGTCAGTACAAAATCTCCATTCCTAGGGTACCAAAAGCCTAAATAAGGTGTGCCCTTAAGATATCTCAAAATCCTTTTGACTGCAGTCAGATGAGATTCTTTAGGGCATGCTTGGTACCTAGCACAGACACATGTAGCATACATGATATCTGGTCTACTAGCAGTCAAATACAGTAGGGAGCCAACTATCCCTCTATACAAAGTCTTATCTACAGGTTTCCCTGCATCATCTTTGCTTAGAGACATGCTTGACCCCATAGGAGTTTTCATGGTAGTGGATGATTCCATACCATACTTCTTTATTAACTCTAGGGTGAACTTAGACTGGCATATGGACAAGCCATCTTCAGTCTGTCTAACTTGGAGACCCAAGAAGAACTTAAGTTCCCCCATACTGCTCATTTCAAATTTTCCTTGCATAAGTTTTGCAAACTTCCTGCAAAGATTACTTTCTGTAGACCCAAATATTATGTCATCTACATATATTTGGACTAAGATAATCTTGCCTTTAGATTCCCTAAGGAATAGAGTCTTGTCTATTTTCCCCCTTGATAATTTGTTCTCAATGAGGAAACTAGACAGAGTTTCATACCAAGCCCTTGGGGCTTGTTTTAACCCATACAAAGTCTTCCTAAGTCTATATACATAATCAGGTTTGAGAGAATCGACAAAACCTGATGGCTGCTCTACATAGACTTCTTCCTTTAGATCTCCATTTAGGAAAGCTGACTTAACATCCATTTGGAATACCTTAAACCCTTGATATGTTGCTGTTGAAACCAGAAACCTGGTCTCTCGTGGAGTTCGTCCCTCGGGGAAGGGGTGACCTCACACCTACTACACTCGAGAGAACGTCACGGACCAAAGGATCAAGAAGTTAGGAACAGACCCTCGGCTCTAGCGCGGAGGTCCCACCTCACACCCGGAAGGCTACCTGAGCTCTTCCCCTCCCTAGCCAATGCTCGAGCTAGGGTGCCTTGGAGGAGCTCTCTCAACTCTACCAAGAAGAAGCCAAGGGAGGAGCAAGCGAGAAGAAGATGAAGTCCCTCTCCAAGGCACCCAAGGGGGTCTATTTATAGTTTTCCAAAACCCTTTGGACCAAAATGACCAAGATACCCTCACGCCCAAAAAGCCCTGGGCCAATAGAAAACAGCCACGCCGGGGGTAAGGGGGGAATTTTCCCCGAGGGCAAGAAGGTAAAACTGCAAGTAGAGGCCCTGGCCCCCGGCCGGTCTCGCCCCGCTAGGCCGCCGAGCAAGAAGAGGCGGGGGCGAGACCCTGGCCCCCGGCCGGTCTCGCCCCGCTAGGCCGCCGAGCAAGAAGAGGCGGGGGCGAGACCCTGGCCCCCGGCCGGTCTCGCCCCGCTAGGCCGCCGAGCAAGAAGAGGCGGGGGCGAGACCCTGGCCCCCGGCCGGTCTCGCCCCGCTAGGCCGCCGAGCAAGAAGAGGCGGGGGCGAGACCCTGGCCCCCGGCCGGTCTCGCCCCGCTAGGCCGCCGAGCAAGAAGAGGCGGGGGCGAGACCCTGGCCCCCGGCCGGTCTCGCCCCGCTAGGCCGCCGAGCAAGAAGAGGCGGGGGCGAGACCCTGGCCCCCGGCCGATCTCGCCCCGCTAGGCCGCCGAGCAAGAAGAGGCGGGGGCGAGACCCTGGCCCCCGGCCGGTCTCGCCCCGCTAGGTCGCCGAGCAAGAAGAGGCGGGGGCGAGACCCTGGCCCCCGGCCGGTCTCGCCCCGCTAGGCCGCCCAGAGTTCGAAATACTGGCGGTCCTGCGACCTGGCGGCCTGAGGCGGCTGGCGGCCTGGGCGGCTTGCGGCCTGGCGGCCTGGGCGGCCTGGGCGGCTTGCGGCCTGGCGGCCTGGGCGGCCTGGGCGGCCTGGGCGGCTTGCGGCGGCTTGCCAAGAGCGCCTTGGGGGGAGAAATACTTTCTCCCCCTACTAGTATGTCTTTCAAGTTCACCAAAAATTGGCCCCTAGGAGTGCAAAACTCCAAAAAAGCTTAAAAACTTGCTTACCTTGTTTTGGGCCCACTCTTCGCGAATACGGGGTTGTACACAATCCCCGCTCTTTTCGAGGTTGTCACAAGCTCGGAAAGAAACATCCAACCCAACGTATTCGCGGAGTGCAACTTCCCCTCGGGGTCAACCTGCCATGCCAGCTAATGGGAGCCTGGGTGGCGAGACGGCCTCGGGGTGCAAACACTTAGTCTCTATGAGAGGTACAACCGGTCCTGTCAGCTAGTGGGAGCCTGGCAGCGGGACCATCTCGCAGCAAAGGAACTTACTCTGCACGAGAGGTACCACCGACCCTGCCAGCTAGTGGGAGCCTGGCAGCGGGACCACCTCGGAGAAAAGGGACTTAGCCTCCACGAGAGATCAACCTACCCAGCCAGCTAGTGGGAGCCTGGCGGCGGAATCATCATCGGAGCTAAGGGGTTGGGCTACCACGAGAGATCAACCTACCCAGCCAGCTAGTGGGAGCCTGGCGGCGGAATCATCATCGGAGCTAAGGGTTTGGGCTACCACGAGAGATCAACCTACCCAGCCAGCTAGTGGGAGCCTGGCGGCGGAATCATCATCGGAGCTAAGGGCTTGGGCTACCACGAGAGATCAACCTACCCAGCCAGCTAGTGGGAGCCTGGCGGCGGAATCATCATCGGAGCTAAGGGTTTGGGCTACCACGAGAGATCAACCTACCCAGCCAGCTAGTGGGAGCCTGGCGGCGGAATCATCATCGGAGCTAAGGGCTTGGGCTACCACGAGAGATCAACCTACCCAGCCAGCTAGTGGGAGCCTGGCGGCGGAATCATCATCGGAGCTAAGGGTTTGGGCTACCACGAGAGATCAACCTACCCAGCCAGCTAGTGGGAGCCTGGCGGCGGAATCATCATCGGAGCTAAGGGCTTGGGCTACCACGAGAGATCAACCTACCCAGCCAGCTAGTGGGAGCCTGGCGGCGGAATCATCATCGGAGCTAAGGGGCTTGGGCTACCACGAGAGATCAACCTACCCAGCCAGCTAGTGGGAGCCTGGCGGCGGAATCATCATCGGAGCTAAGGGTTTGGGCTACCACGAGAGATCAACCTACCCAGCCAGCTAGTGGGAGCCTGGCGGCGGAATCATCATCGGAGCTAAGGGCTTGGGCTACCACGAGAGATCAACCTACCCAGCCAGCTAGTGGGAGCCTGGCGGCGGAATCATCATCGGAGCTAAGGGCTTGGGCTACCACGAGAGATCAACCTACCCAGCCAGCTAGTGGGAGCCTGGCGGCGGAATCATCATCGGAGCTAAGGGGCTTAGGCTACACAATCAAACCTTGCCAAATCCTACATCCTCAAACGGGGAAAAAAGATGGGTTACATGATTCCCCCGACTCAGTTGGTCGGGGGTTAGACTCATTACAAGACAAGATACATACTGGACTCTGCCGGGGCGAGGCTTCTTCAGGGGGTCTGGGCCTGGTGGTCCTCATCCGCTTCCTGCTCGCCGGACACTTCCATCCTGCTCAGGCTCTCCATGATCTTCTCCATTTCCTCTGCCTTGGCCAACCAAGAGATGGTGTTGACGGCCGTGACGTAGCACTGCCGTGCCATCCTGGAGTCTCCCTTGACCCTGACCTGGATCCCTCCTGAGCTGAACTTGAGGCATTGGTGGAAAGAAGACGGCACACAACGGAAGGCGCTGATGAGGGGTCTTCCGAAGATGGCGTTGTAGCTGCTTGGAGCGTCAACAATGACGAACCGGCAGTTCCTCGAGACTCCTCCCAATTTTACCTGGAGTCCCACTCCACCCTCGACCTCCTTCCTTTCTCCTGAGAATCCGAACAGGGGTCCATCCGAGGCCAACACCCTCCTTGGCTCTACCTTCATCTCGTCAAACGCCTTCTTGAAAACGACGTTGACGGAGCTTTCGTTGTCAACCAAGACCCGGGAGACGGTGTAGCCTTCGATGGCCGTCTGGATGACCAGCGCATCGCAGAACGGATCCTCATGATCCGACAGGTCCTTCACCGAGAAGGTAATCTTTTCTTCTGGGGGTGGGGTCTGGGAAGTTGAGGCAACGCTCCTTCGGTACATGACATGGAGGCTTGCCTTCCGAGTGGCCTCAACCCCCACTCCGCCGTGGATCACTCCTATACCACCTCGGGTTCCCACGTCGACCCGGTCCTCGCATATATCATCACCCCCTTCTCCGGGTATAACCTCTTCTACTCGCACTGGCGGCTGCGGCTGGGCGGGGCCTCTCGCCCCCCTCACTTCCAAGAACTCGGGGCAGGTGGCTGTGGCGTGCCCCTCCACCTGGTGGAAGTCGCAGTACGGTAGCGCTCCTCCCCTTTTTCGGCGGGCTGGGCGCTCTCTCCTGTTACCTCTTCCCCCTCCTATCGCCAAGGCTTGCTGTGGAGGGGGTAAGAGTTACCTTGGGGCCTGCCTCTGGAAGTTATACCTCCCTTGGCCCCCATGATAATTCCCCCCTCCTTGGATGAGAGCTCTTCCTGGACCTTGGGCAGGTCCTCCCTGCTGCCTCCAGCCTGGTTCCGGACCCTCCTGTCCCTGGAACCCCTGAGTTCTCTGCTCCTCTCTCCTTCTTCCTTCATGATGCCTTGAGCCACCCTGCTCCTTTGCCTCTGTCTCTGTCAGCTCTGCCAACTTCTTGATAAACACCGGGTTGGCCGCCTCCATGGCTATCTCCTCTGCCGCCCTTTCCATCAGCTCCTCGAAGGAAAGGGGGGCCTTCCTGGTCAAGCTCATCTTGAAGAAGCCCTCCTTCAGCCCAACGGTGAAGGCCATCTGGAGAGCATACCCTGGCATCTCCTGGACCTCCAGGATCTCCTCTTGGAACCGGTCAACGTAGCGGGCCAACGACTCCTCGGCCCCCTGCCTTATCAAGAAGATGGATTCAGGACTCCTCTTCCGCTTCTTGGAGGTGGAGAAGCGGAGCTGGAAGCTTCGGCTCAAGTCCTCGAACCCGTAGATCGACTTCGGAGGGAGTTGATGGAACCAGTCCCTTGCCTTCTCCTTCAGAGTGATCGCAAAGAGGCGACACTTGAAGGCATCTGTCATTGGTCTGATGGAGACGGCATCCTCGAACCATTGCAGATGCTGGACGGGGTCATCCTTCCCCGTGTAGTAAGCCATGTCTGGCTCTCTGAACCCCTCGGGAACGGGAGCTGAGATGATTAGCTCGCTGAAGGGTGACCCCCTAAGGGGTGGTCTCGCCACCTCCACTCGCGCGACCTGCTCGCCTTGAAGGTTGGCACTCGTCGGGCTGGAGAACAGCTCCCGGCCGGTGAGGTCTCGCTCGACCCCATCGCCCATCCTCTCCTTCCCGGGCCTTCTTCCTGGGACACTTCCTTCTCCCCCTGCTGGGGTCATCTCGCCTAGACCCCTGGGAGTCGACTCGTCGAGGGGGGGAGCTAGCTCCTGGGGGGTCGGGGTGGAGCCGCCACCCTGAGGAGCAATGCTTCGCAGCATCTCCATGATGCCTTGGATGGAGGCCATGAACTCTTGCCTCCCCACAAAGGGTCCTGGGGTGGGGAGCTCGCCGAGATCATCACCACCTCCTTGACCTCCCGTCATGACACTCTCCTGAGATCTTCTGTGCTGGTCACTTTCCACGCTCACCGCACCAAAATGTTGAAACCAAAAACCTGGTCTCTCGTGGAGTTCGTCCCTCGGGGAAGGGGTGACCTCACACCTACTACACTCGAGAGAACGTCACGGACCAAAGGATCAAGAAGTTAGGAACAGACCCTCGGCTCTAGCGCGGAGGTCCCACCTCACACCCGGAAGGCTACCTGAGCTCTTCCCCTCCCTAGCCAATGCTCGAGCTAGGGTGCCTTGGAGGAGCTCTCTCAACTCTACCAAGAAGAAGCCAAGGGAGGAACAAGCGAGAAGAAGATGAAGTCCCTCTCCAAGGCACCCAAGGGGGTCTATTTATAGTTTTCCAAAACCCTTTGGACCAAAATGACCAAGATACCCTCACGCCCAAAAAGCCCTGGGCCAATAGAAAACAGCCACGCCGGGGGGTAAGGGGGGAATTTTCCCCGAGGGCAAGAAGGTAAAACTGCAAGTAGAGGCCCTGGCCCCCGGCCGGTCTCGCCCCGCTAGGCCGCCGAGCAAGAAGAGGCGGGGGCGAGACCCTGGCCCCCGGCCGGTCTCGCCCCGCTAGGCCGCCGAGCAAGAAGAGGCGGGGGCGAGACCCTGGCCCCCGGCCGGTCTCGCCCCGCTAGGCCGCCGAGCAAGAAGAGGCGGGGGCGAGACCCTGGCCCCCGGCCGGTCTCGCCCCGCTAGGCCGCCGAGCAAGAAGAGGCGGGGGCGAGACCCTGGCCCCCGGCCGGTCTCGCCCCGCTAGGCCGCCGAGCAAGAAGAGGCGGGGGCGAGACCCTGGCCCCCGGCCGGTCTCGCCCCGCTAGGCCGCCGAGCAAGAAGAGGCGGGGGCGAGACCCTGGCCCCCGGCCGATCTCGCCCCGCTAGGCCGCCGAGCAAGAAGAGGCGGGGGCGAGACCCTGGCCCCCGGCCGGTCTCGCCCCGCTAGGTCGCCGAGCAAGAAGAGGCGGGGGCGAGACCCTGGCCCCCGGCCGGTCTCGCCCCGCTAGGCCGCCCAGAGTTCGAAATACTGGCGGTCCTGCGACCTGGCGGCCTGAGGCGGCTGGCGGCCTGGGCGGCTTGCGGCCTGGCGGCCTGGGCGGCCTGGGCGGCTTGCGGCCTGGCGGCCTGGGCGGCCTGGGCGGCCTGGGCGGCTTGCGGCGGCTTGCCAAGAGCGCCTTGGGGGGAGAAATACTTTCTCCCCCTACTAGTATGTCTTTCAAGTTCACCAAAAATTGGCCCCTAGGAGTGCAAAACTCCAAAAAAGCTTAAAAACTTGCTTACCTTGTTTTGGGCCCACTCTTCGCGAATACGGGGTTGTATAGTTGCATAGACAAGGAACATCATGATTGCCTCCAGTCATGCTACTGAAGCAAAGGTTTGATCAAAATCAATACCTTCTTCCTGCCTATATCCCTTTGCAACAAGTCTAGCTTTATTCTTTATGATGATTCCATTCTCATCCAATTTGTTCCTAAAGATCCACTTTGTTCCAATGATATTGTGGTCTTTAGGTTTAGGAACAAGCTTCCAGACCTTGCACCTCCTGAACTGATTCAGCTCCTCTTGCATGGCCTCAATCCAATGAGAGTCTAGAACTGCTTCTTCAAATTTATTTGGCTCTACTTGTGATAGGAAACTGGAGTAAATAACTGTACTCAGATTCCTGCTCCTTGTTTGCACTCCTTGTCTGGGATCACCAATTATTTGATTGGCTGGATGATCCTTTAAGTGTCTATTTGCTGGAGGTAGTATGTCTTCAGGTTGTACACCTCCAGCCTCTTCATTTAGCTGCACCTCTTGGTCTTTTTCTGCATCTAGAGAGTCTTGTACTCCCCCTGGACAGCAGCCACCATTTTTCACTTGCTGAGTTGCAGTAGAACCTTCTGTAATGGTAAGCTTGTCCATCTTCTCAGTTACACCTGTAGAGCTGCAAACACTACTTGACAATTCACTGTTAATGAGCCTTGCTTCATCAAAAACTACATGTACAGACTCTTCTACAACTTGAGTAATCAAGTTGTAGACCCTATAAGCCTTACTATTGTTACTGTACCCAACAAATATCCCCTCTTGGGATTTGACAGCAAACTTGGTTAGATAAGACTTGCCATTGTTAAGTATATAGCACTTGCAACCAAAGATCCTGAAATAGGATAAATTTAGTTTTCTGCCCTTCACAATCTCATAGGGAGTATTTTTGTGGCACTTGGTGATAGTATCCCTATTGATTACATGATATGCAGTGTTTACTGCCTCAGCCCAGAAATATTCTGGGAGAGAAGTGTCACTCAATAGAGTTCTACCAGCCTCTATCAATGTTCTATTCTTCCTTTCAGCAATACCATTTTGCTGAGGTGTTCTTGGTGAGGAAAATTCCTGAAAAATCCCAAACTCTTCACACAGTTTTGTCATACTTTCAGACTGAAATTCAGTACCATGGACACTTCTGATTTTGACCACTGTACTGTCCAACTCATTCTGAATTTGTTTAACAAAACTATATAAGATACTTGGGGTTTCAGATTTTTGTCTTAGGAAGAACACCTAGGAATATCTTGAATAATCATCTACTACCACAAATGTGTAGACCTTCCTACCTAGACTGTGAACTGGCATAGGACCAAAAAGATCCATATGCAAGAGTTATAGACACCTCACAGAATCCTTATTCTCAAGGCTATGAAAGGTGGATTTGGTCTGCTTGCCTTTTTGACAAGCTGAGCATATCTCATCCTTTATACACTTAACTTGAGGACCATTCCTCACTAACTCTTTGCTAAAGAGTTGACCAATTGTCTTATAGTTAAGATGAGCCAGCCTCTTGTGCCATTAAACACAATGTGAGACTCTCTCATCAGCTACAAGACAAATAGGAGAAACATTGTTCTCACACACAAAGTCAAGACAACAAACATTTCTCTTCCTATATCATGTCAAAATGATCTTTTGATCACTTGACCTTTTGATATGACAACCATTCTTGACAAATGAGATGTCATATCCTAAATCACTCAGCTGACTTATGCTAATGAGGTTATGTTTCAAACCCTTCACATAGGACACTTGAGTGATAGTAATTTGGTTACTAGAAATGTTACCAAAGCCTTTGATGATTCCTTTTTCTGAACCACCAAATGTAACTTTAGGGCCATCCTTGATAGGTGTGTAGTCCTTCAGCAACCCCCTAGTTCCAGTCATGTGCCTGGAACATCCACTGTCCAAGTACCATATAGGGGCATGGCCACTTGGATTCACCTGCAAAACAGATTACTTAACCTTAGAACCCAAATAACTCTTGGGTCCTTGGTGCAGGTTAGTCTGACCTTTAACAAAACTACCTGTAGCTCTTCTAGCAGGCAGTTTGCTACTCTCTTTGACACTAGAATTGTGCCAACAATCTAAGGCAAAGTGACCTATCTTGCCACAACACCAGCACACAAACCTGTTGTACCTTTGTTTAGGTACAACCCTGACTGAAGTATCTACATCAGTCTTTATGTTTTGTGCTGGGGTTTTGCCTTTAGATTTGGACCTAGCAGTCCAGACAGGTTTTTTAAATCCTAATCCAGCCTTACCCTTTTGAGGTACAAACTCATCTATCAAGGGTAAAACAGATTTAGGTTTAGAAAAACTTGCTACTATCTCTCTCTCTTTCTGAAGTCTAATCTCCAGATTTCTAATCTGATCATTCTTGAATGTGATTGTGCCCATTTGAATAACAGTTATGTTCTTCAATCTGGCAATCTCATTCAGTTTTTGATCTAACAATTTCTCTAAATCTACTGCAGCCAACTTAAGACTAGCAATCTCCTTTGCCTGAGTTTTGGCCAAGGTTTTGCTTTTCTTCAAGGCCTGCAATAAGACTCTATATTCATCAATTAACTGATGAATATCTCCTTCAGATTCAGACCCACCCACATTACTTGATGCCGATGTATCTGACTCTGACTCAGTACTATAAATTGAACTAGAAGAACAACTTTGTACCTTATTTGGTCCAGGATGATCCTGGTTCTTGTCTCCTTCAGATAAAGTCATCAGTCCCTTGTACTGATGGTCCTCATGCTCATAAATTGAGTTCATTAGCTGCATGAACTCATCTTCTTCCTCTTCAGCAAATAATCCAATATAGACTTCAGCTTCTGATTCTGTTTCTGAAGATCACTGATCTGTCAGACTCTTGTCTTTCTTAGCAACAAAGGACTTTTCCTTTTTACTCTTAACATGAGTCTTCTTTTTGTCAGCTGACTTCTTCCTCTTTTCAGGACAGTCAGCCACTACATGTCCCTGTCTATTGCAGCAATAACACACAATCTTTGAGGATGTAGCTTTGCTTGGCTTGGACCTTCTTCTGTCATTCCTGGATGACTTTCTCTTCTGATAGTAGTCATCTTTTGGTTGAGAAGTGGAAGGCTTAGACCTCCACTGCTTCTTCTTCAGAAATTTTTGAAAATGTCTAGTAAAAGCAGCAAAGTCTTCATCACTTTCACTGCTATCTGAATTATATGTGACAGCCTCAGCAATTATTTGAGGTGGAGATGGATACTTGCTTCTATACTTCTTAGTGGCTTTAGTCTTGAAGGCCACAGACCTTTCCTTGTGCTCCACTCTAGTATTCTTCTCTTCCTCCTTTCTAGTCATTAACTACATCTCATAAGATAGCAGTTTTCCAAACAAAGTTGGAGGAGGTATATCAGCTAGTTTGGTCACTTCCCTAATGGCACAAATCTTGGTGTCCCAGTCTTTAGTCAGGGATCTTAAGAACTTGTCATTCAGCTCATAGTTGCTGAAGTCTCTTCCATAGGACATCAACTCATTAACTATCCTATAGAACTTCTTGTAACATTCTATAATACTATCAGACTTTCCTTGTCTGAAATTTTCTTATTCCTGATTTAACAAAGACTTCCTATCTTGTCTTACTTCCTCTGATCCCTCCATATAAACTATTAATGTGTCCCACATTTCTTTAGAGGTTTTACAATGAATTAAGTTCTGAAATGTTGCATCATCAATGGTACTAACAATTATATTCTGGGCTCTCTTGTCCATAGTGGCCAGAATGATTTCATCTTTAGTCATTTCAGAGAAGTCCTTGGGAGTTTTCTGATTTGCATCCAGATTGGATATCTTCATTGGCACATATGAGCCTTCTTTAACTATAATATATATCCTTGGGTCAGAAGCTTCCATAAAGAGCCTAACCCTCTCTTTCCATATGCCAAATATCTCTTTTCTACATATTGGCAATTTCATGGACCCCAGCTCTTTGTGATTCTCACTAGAACCCATTTTCTTGATTCTTGTTTGTTCTGAATCTGCCTACAGGATCTTACTCAGACTGTTAAGTCCCTTTTTGAGTAACCTGCCTCTGATACCACTTGAAAGAAATAGTGTCTAACCACCTAGAGGGGGGTGAATAGGTGTACTTTTTCTTTCAACGTTCCTAGAGATCCATCCAAACGAGGGTAAGATTTGAGCAAGAAATACATCTGCTTGCATGCACGCTTCCATTTATTGGAGCTCGGTACTAATATGTTGCGTGATGTTTGCAGTGGCTTGCGAGCTTCTAGAGAAGTCGCTTCCTTCGGCGAAGGAAGTCGCCACATCCTTCTCGGAATCCAACCCCCAACCCGACGTCGGCGAGAAGAAGAAACTCACTAAAGGGAAGGCGAAGGTCAAGTCATCGGGCCCTGCGAATAAGATGGCAAAGGTATCATCGCCTCGGTCCGGCGATCAAGAATCGCCGCTGGATGCTCGGCCCCCCACTTCCACCCAAATTTCAACCTTGGGTGAAGAGCGATGGATGCTTATGGTCGTCCGCTGGTGACTTGGTCGGAAGAAGACCATTTGGTGACGCTGAGCACCAACCTCCCCTCCTGGTCGGCGGATTGAGAAGACAAGGGGGACGCCTTTGCCGTCCTCCATGCTCTATACGGGCGGGCTGACGATGAGTCCATGCTAGAGCTCAGTCCGGAGGAAATCGCCCAGCAACCCGCATGTTCGCTTGCCCGGGCTGTCGAGCTAGGGCATTACTCGACCAGGAAGCTGCTGGAGACGACCGAGCCCTTAAAGGTCGTCACCAAGAAGGCCATCGACCTCGGGATGCAGTCGGTCTGCTGGAGAGACTATGAGGTAAGTCGCTTCTCGCACACGACATTGATGGCTTTGGACTTGGATTTATTTTGCTCTGTCTGTTCTTTATCACAGGCTGCCGAGATCGAGGCCGCGAAGAAGCTCTCCAAGTGTGAGGAGAAACTCGCCAACTCCCTGGCAGAGCTGGAGGCAGCCAAGGTCCACACCGCCGAGATGGAAACTTGTCTGATAACCTTCGAGGGCCGCGAGAGCTCTTTCGTTCCCTGCCCCGATGCATCGTGGCCTGAGGACGACCCGCATTGGGTGGTTAAGAGGTCCCGCGTCCTTTGTAAAGAGAGGTCGTCGGTCCGCCGCGAGATAGCGCGAGCAGCGGGGAACATCATGCCCGCCCGACTGAGGATCAACGGACAACTTGTCGAGGGGGAGAAGCAGCTCACCTTCGACGAGCTCATTCCCGAACTGCTCGCCGAGGAATCGAACTCGCCCGATCACCTCCCTTCCTCGACATCGGGCTCCAACAGCAGCGGCAGTAGCAGTGACAGCGGCAGTAGCAGCGGCATCGACAGTAGCAGTGGCAGCGACAGTAGCAGTGACAACGGTGAAAGCACTTATGGGGAGGAAGGGGATGAAGGCGGCGAGGAAGAGGAGGATGCAGACATTGGAGACGACGAATATCGGCCTGATACTGGCAACGATGAGTCCTAGTTGCTCGCCGATTTTTGTCATGCTCGCATGTAACATATTGTTAACAAATTTTTGTAACTTGTAAATTCTTGACATGTATATTTATGCAAGTTTAAGTTACCGCACTCTGTTATTCTTTGCTCGCATGTTTGTTGGTTGATGATACTTGCTAGGCTCATAGGCTTGGGGAGGATGAGTGCTTGTGACGCTTTTACCCGCGCGTTGGCATCAGTCATAATCACGCAGTTATTACTCGGACTACCATAGTCGCTCCAGCAATTTGCATCCCGATGATCGCATGTGTGCCCGTGTGTATGTTCGCCATAACATACTCGCACGCTTGCCAGGGCATACTCGCATACTCGCCAAGACATACTCGTACCTGCATAATTGTTTATCTCGTCGGAGCTAAACCCGACTGGCTTGGAGACCAGAGCCGACACCCATCAGGAACCGAGCTCGACTGGTGGTGGGAAGTAGTCGACACCCAGCAGGAGCCAAGCTCAACTGGGGGTGAGAATCAATCGACACCCAGTAGGATCCAAGCTCAACTGGGGGTGGGAATCAGTCGACACCCAGCAGGAGCCAAGCTCAACTGGGGGTGGGTATCAGTTGACACCCAACAGGAGCCAAGATCAACTGGGGGTGGGAATCAGTTGACACCCAGCAGGATCCAAGCTCAACTGGGGGTGGGAATCAGTCGACTCGGGGAGGCCGGTAGTCAGTTTACAGGAGAGGAGCTCATGAAGAGTTCACGGACTATGACATAATTCCAACGAGGAACTTGGTCTCACTTGAGAAGATCGTTGGTCAATATGCAAGAGAGGAGATCGTGTAGGGACTTGGACTTACGATGACACTATCACTCGAGGACTTTAAACATTGTTGGAGTCGACAGCTCTCAGGATCCTTGCTCAACTAGAGTGGTATAAGTCGACTCGGGGAGGCAAGTAGTCGGTCTGTAGGAGAGGAGCTCGTACAGAGTTCGCGAACTACGACATCACTCCAATGAGGAACTTGGTCTCACTCGAGGAGGTCATTGGCCAATGCAGGAGAGGAGCTCGTGCAGGGACTTGGACTTACGATGACACTGCCACTCGAGGACTTTAAACATTGTTGGAGTCGACAACTTTCAGGAGTCTTGCTCAATTAGAGTGGTGTAAGTCGACTCGGGGAGGTAAGTAGTCGGTCTGTAGGAGAGAAGCTCGTACAGAGTTCGCGGACTATGACATCACTCCAACGAGGAAGTTGGTCTCACTCGAGGAGGTCGTTGGCCAATATGCAGGAGAGGAGCTCTGCAGAGACTTAGACTTACGATGATACTGCCACTCGAGGACTTTGAACATTGCTGGAGTAGTTTTTCCTGCTACTTAAGAGATCGCCAATGAGTCAAATGCATCGATATCTTTGAGGACGAAGAAATTATAAAGAGAACGATGATCCTGCCATCGTCGAGTTGGGAGGTTGGCGTCCAAACCTATTCCTGATAGTTCCTCCAGTCGGAGGAGAGATGCAATCGGGGGTAGCTAGGCCGACATGCAAGGGGGGAGCTGATCTCGGCCGTCAATGCAGGGGCTTGGTCTTACAAGGATGCTTACATCCCGAGGCATCATCCCATCGTCCGCCCTGCGCTATCTAGGAGAAACAGATTGAAGGCTCATTTCCTAATCCAACAGTGGAGATCATTTTCAGCTCTGCCACTTGGCTACGAGTGCAAGTGTATGAGCGAGGGGTAATGTTCTCCCGAGGGTCCCTCAGGACGCACTTGCGACTAACATCTTCCCTTGGGCCTACCACTGCCCTTTGGCTGGTTATCCTGCCTTTGAAAATAATCGAAGGGTTATAGCCCAAATGAGAGCTTAGCAAGGTCGATCCTTCCTCGAATCCGAGATATTAGAGTCCAAACATGTTCCTGATAGTTCCTCCAGTCGGAGGAGAGATGTAGTCGGGGGTACCTAGGCCGATATATAAGGGGGGAGCTGATCTCGACCGTCAGTGCAGAGGCTCGGTCTTACAAGAGCGCTTCCAGAGGCATCGTCATATCATCCGCACTGGGCTATTTAGGAGGAACGGGTCGACAACCGGTTTCTCGGATCGAGCACGAAGCTGAACCCTAAAGCCTCAGAAATCTTGAGATGAAAAAGCATAAAGAGAAACCATATGGTTGTCACTGTGTGTATATATATGCGCAAACAGAATTTACAAGGAAAATACAGCGTTACTGCTAGGGATAAAATCTCTTCAGGTCATCCTCGCTCCAAGTACCTCCCATCTGCTCTCCGACTTGATCCTGAAGATAATAGCCTCTGGTGGCCAAGACTTCTTGGACGATGAAGGGACCTTCCAAATTAGGATGCAACTTACCAACCGTTGCTCCCCTTCCTGCGGCGTCCACATTTTTCATGACCAGATCCCCTGTGAGGAAATGTTTTAGGCGAACATTTTTGTCGAAGCGCTTTGCTATGCGCCGCTTGATCTCCTCCTGGCGGATAGCAGCTAAGTCACGAAGCTCATTAATAAAATCCAGCGAGAGTCTTTGAGCGTCTTCATTCTCCAAGCGCCATTCTTCGTTGCCGTCTCCAGCTGCTATGACTCTCGGGCTTCGTACCTCAAACTCTAATGAGATGAGTTGTAACACCTCCCCTGTAATGACCGTATAATATGGGTCCGGCCGGGGCCCCACAACATACGGACGCCACAGCTTTAGTATTATAAGATGATATAACTACCTACACTCAAAACTCTTTGCACTACACAGCGGAAATACAAACAAGACTAGAAGTTATCCACCACTATAAGAGTAATAAAAAGATGGCCTTATGGCCTTACAACATAAGAGAGTTCAAACTCAATTAATACAACAGTCATGAAAGTGCACAAGCACTCCTAGTCTACCTCGGCATGCAAGCCGGACAACATGAGCATCAAAACATACACTGCCATAAATGTAAAGCTACAGCAAAAGGGGAAACACTTCATGAGGCTTAGGCCTTTCTGGCCGGCGAGCTAGCTCCTGCTTGCGATCCTTGCCCTGTAAAAATTATTAGTAATGTGGGTCAGCAAAGGCTGACCTCAAACTGTGTAACAAACACATCTCCTCCCGGCCGCCCCTAACGGACCCCGAGAAACCCTCCAACCTGCAAGTCAGCACTTCGTATGCAATATATAAATATAAAAAAAGAAGTGCATTAAGAACAAGCTTGGATGTATCAAACATCATACACGTTCTCTACGGGTTGAACATATAATATAAAAAGGGCCTACTTATGCAACATGTATGCAACACCCGAGTTTCACCCAAGACACCCTATAGCGTATGCATCTAGCACATCATCACATGATTTGAAGAGCTCTGGATACTCTTCTAGCATGGCTTGTTCTCGCTCCCAAGAGAACTCCTCACGATCGCAGTTGTCCCATCGGACTTTCACGAGTTTAACCTCTTTACTCCGCAACTGCCGAGTCTCCGAATCCTCTAAAGCAATTGGAAGGACCCGCGTCCTCAAGTCTACCTCAATCGGCACCGATGTCGGCTCGATCACCACACTAGCCTCCACCAAGGCTTTCCTCAAGACGGAGACATGGAAGACGTCATGCAATCCACTCAGCTCCGCGGATAACGCCAACCGATAGGCTGCTTCTCCCACCCGTTCAACAACTTCAAAAGGCCCCAAAAACCTTGGACTCAACTTCTTGAGTCGGCGAATCCGTGAGACGCCTTTGAACGGCTTGATCTTCAAATATACCCAATCACCTACCGCAAACTCCAACTTCCTGTGACGAGTATTAAAGTATTTTGCTTGCCGGTCTTGCGCCACCTTCATACGCTCTTGAATGGTCTGCACCAACTCACAAGCGTCAACTACCACCTCTTTTCCCAAAATTTTGGTGTCTCCTGCCTCTGTCCAAGACATCGGTGTTCGACACCGTCTCCCATACAAGGCTTCATATGGCGTCATTTTTATACTTGCTTGATAACTGTTATTGTATGTGAATTCCACCATGAAGAGGTGATCCTCCCACTTCTTGTCGAAGTCAAGAATGCACATTCTCAGCATATCCTCCATAGTACGGTTCGTTCTTTCAGTTTGCCCGTCCGTTTGAGGATGGAACGCCGTACTGAACTTTAGCTTTGTGCCCAAGCTCTTCTGAACCAATCTCCAGTCCTTGGACGTAAACCGTCCATCTCGATCGCTAACTATGCTCTTAGGAATCTCATGCAGTCGCACAATGTTGCGAACATACAACTCCACCAGCTTCTCCACGCTGTCCTCCTTCCGATTTGGGATGAAGTGGGCCACCTTGGTTAAACGATCCACGATCACCCAAATAGCATCACTACCCTGCTGCGATCTGGGCAACTCATGAACAAAATCCATGGAGATGTCATCAAATTTCCACTCCGGGATTGGAAGGGGCTTCAGGAACCCGCCCGGTTTCTGACATTCGGCCTTCACCATGGCACAAGTTTGGCAACGATTCACATACAAAGCTACGTCCCGCTTCAGCCCCGGCCACAAAAAGGATTTCTTCATATCCAAGTACATCTTTGTACTGCCCGGGTGAATGGAGTACTTTGTGAAGTGAGCCTCAAACATCAACTCCTCACGGAGATTGCCGAACTGCGGTATACAAACCCTTCCGTCCTTCCTCAGAATCCCATCAATCATTTCCCAGGCGCTGCTCTCGCCCTTTTGAGCCTCCATCACAAAAGGTTGAAACTCCACATCCAACCGAGTCGCTTCCCGAATGCGATCGGACAAGTCGTTCTGTATTTCAATCCAGTTCAACCGAGCCACGCTGGACTCGCCTCTCGCAACACATTCCAAACCAAGGGACTCTCATTCTCGTACCAACCGCTCATCATGAGCTTCGATCCAATTCCCTTGTCCCGAGTACTTTCTACTCAAGGCATCCGCCACCACATTGGCTTTACCTGGCGTATACTGAATTGCCACCTCGTAGTCTCCAAGAAACTCGACCCACCTGCGTTGCTGCATGTTCAAGTCCTTTTGATCCAAGAGATATTTCAGGCTTTTATGATCCGTGAAGATCTCCACCTTTGCACCGTACACATAATGTCGCCATATTTTCAACGCAAAAATTACCGCCGCCAACTCCAAGTCATGGACGGGATAATTCCTCTCTTGAGCCTTCAGCTGTCTAGACCCAAAAGCTATCACCTTGCCATGTTGCACCAAAACGCAACCCAAATCGCATCCCGATGCGTCACTGAAAATCTGAAATCCCTCGGTCCCTTGCGGTAGACTTAGAATTGGAGCCATCATCAGTCTCTCCTTTAGTGCTTTAAATGCTTGACTGCACTCTTAAGTCTACACAAACTTATGATCTTTACGAGTGAGTGAGGTGAGGGGTAGAGCTATCCGCGAAAAATTCTCCACGAATCTCCTATAATACCCGGCTAGTCCAAGAAAACTTCGGACTTCTGCCATGGTCCTCAAGATTGGCCAATCTCTGATGGCTTTCACTTTTGTTGGATCCACTGCCACCCCATCCCCACTAATCACGTGGCCCAAAAATGTCACCTTCTCTAACCAGAACTCGCACTTGGAGAACCTTGCATACAACTGATTCTCCCTCAACACTTGCAAGACCACTGTCAAGTGGGTCTCATGCTCCACTTCCGATTTGGAATACACCAAGATGTCATCAATGAAGACAACCACAAAAGAATCCAAGTATTCCCGAAATACTCGATTCATAAGATCCATGAACACAGATGGTGCGTTCGTCAGCCCGAACGGCATCACCGTAAACTCAAAGTGTCCATACCTTGTACCAAAGGCAGTCATGGGGATGTCCTCGTCCCGAATTCGCAACTTATAATAGCCTGACTTTATGTCCAATTTTGAGTATACCACCGACCCTACCAACTGGTCGAACAAGTCGTCTATCCGAGGAATCATATACTTATTCTTGACGGTCAATTTATTCAGCTCTCGGCAGTCTATGCACAACCGCATACTACCGTCTTTATTCTTTACAAACAATACCGGCGCGCTCCACGGCAAAGAACTGGGTCTGATATACCCTTGCTCCAACAGTTCCTGTAGCTGTACTTTGAGTTCAGCCAACTCCTTTGGTGCCATCCTAAACGGAGGACGTGACACCGACCTAGCCTCCAGCACTAACTCGATCGAGAAATCAATCTCCCGCCGAGGAGGCGCTCCAGGAAGTTCATCCGGAAACACATCCTTAAACTCTGCCACTACGGGCACTCCCTCTATAGATAGGTGAGAGAGACAAACCTCCAATAATGCTACAAGCGCTACACCACCCTGGTTAACCGCCCGCATCAATTGCATGGCCAAAATCAGGGAATAGGCCACTCCACAAAGGCCCTCAAATTTGACCTCTGCCTGCCCTTTGCTCTTTAGGGTTACTACCTTAGATAGACAATCAATACTCGCGCGCTGCTCTGCAAGCCAGTCCATGCCCAAAATGACATCGAACTCAACCAAAGGCAAAATCGCTGCTACCAAAACGAAGTCAACTCCGTCCAGCTCCCAACAGATGCGCCCTTTGGCTCCGATGGTCATGGATGACCCATTAGGCATGCGCACTTTCAGCTCTGCGTCCGCCGAGAAAGACTCAACTACTATTCTCCGGATGAAGCTCTCCGTGAGAAAGGAGTGCGATGCTCCCGTATCGAACAATACCCTAGCGGGGTATCCGGAAACTAAAACGAAGCCTACAACATAGACATCACACAAAAAGTCTAAAAGTATGAAGCACAAAATTTAAACTTAAATTTTCTTCATACCTGTCACCACATCGGTTTGGCGGATCGCTTCTTGCTGTCCAAGGTTGTAGGCCCTTGGTTGCACCGGTTGGAACCGAGAAGCGCTTGACTCCGCCATCTTCCCTTTCTCCGCGGCACTGGGGCCGGAGCGTACAGTCTGCTCCTGCCTTGCCCCTTGCTCCGCTCCTCCTTGAGGACAAACACGAGCTATGTGCCCCACCTTACCGCAGTTGTAGCACGTCGGCGGTCCCCTAGAGTGAGAACCTCCAGGCGTCCACTTGCTCTTCTCACCGGATCCGGAAGTGTGAGGCTTCTTCCTCCACCTACTCCCTTCAGACTTTCCCTGAGATTGGGGAGGCTTCCCTTCCCCTTGCTTGGGAGTGAAACCCTTACGACGTTGGGTTCGCTCCAGATCACTTTCCAAAATCCTGGCAGCCTCAACTATTTCATTGAAACCAACTCTCTTCATGGAAATGAGGGGTTGCCTCAGATTCTCCCTCAGCCCCTGATAGAAGAGATTATCCCTCTCTACATCATCTGCCATCGTCGTTCCCGCATAACGACCCAAACGGGTGAACTCCTGCACATACTCGTCCACCGTCTTGTCTCGCTACATTAAGTGTAGAAACTGCCTCTGAAGGGCCAACCGTATAGAAACTGGAATGCACCTCTTTAGAAACGCATCCCCAAATTCCTCCATTGACGGGGTGCGTCCAGGGAACTGGCGGTCGCTATAGCTCACCCACCACAACTTGGCGTCTCCTTCCAACATGAACGCCGCATACTCAGATTTCTTTTCTTCTGGCATCTCTGCCGCGCTCAAAAGCTCTTGAATGCGAACCCACCAATCCTCCGCATCCGTTGGCGTACCAACTCCCTTGAACGACGGGGGATGGAAGCTCAGGAAATACTTCATGTGTCGGTCTCCATGTCCGACAACCACCCTTTCCGCCAAAGGCTCCACTCGCCTGGCTTCTCCGCCTGGCACGGCCGTCGCCGTGTCCGGTGTAGCAGGGGTTGCTACCTGAGCTGCCGCTGCAGCTTGGGCTGCCACCATCGCTTCTGCAAGCATGCGGCAGAAATCGGCCGGGTTTACACCCGTGCCCAAAAGACCTGGAGCAGTGGCACTGCTCGCCGAGAGTTCTTCTCTTGCTCTCGACGTTCCCGCCTCGTTGCTTGCACTCTTCAAGAAAACAAGAAACAAGGAATCAGTCTCTAAACTCAAGACTTAAACATAAGGACACTCATGGTCCCGCGTTACTCTTATGTGGATAACTTCTTTACGCATTGACCTTGAATCTAACCTCGCTTTGATACCAAATTGTAACATCTCCCCTGTAATGACCGTATAATATGGGTCCGACCGGGGCCCCACAACATACGGACGCCACAGCTTTAGTATTATAAGATGATATAACTACATACACTCAAAACTCTTTGCACTACACAGCGGAAATACAAACAAGACTAGAAGTTATCTACTACTATAAGAGTAATAAAAGATGGCCTTATGGCCTTACAACATAAGAGAGTTCAAACTTAATTAATACAATAATCATGAAAGTGCACATGCACTCCTAGTCTACCTCGGCATGAAAGTCGGACAACATGAGCATCAAAACATACACTGCCATAAATGTAAAGCTACAGCAAAAGGGGAAACACTTCATGAGGCTTAGGCCTTCTGGCCGGCGAGCTAGCTCCTGCTTGCGATCCTTGCCCTGTAAAAATTATTAGTAATGTGGGTCAGCAAAGGCTGACCTCAAACTGTGTAACAAACACATCTCCTCCCGGCCGCTCCTAACGGACCCCGGGAAACCCTCCAACCTGCAAGTCAGCACTTCGTATGCAATATATAAATAAAAAAAAAAGTGCATTAAGAACATGCTTGGATGTATCAAACATCATACACGTTCTCTACGGGTTGAACATATAATATAAAAAGGGCCTACTTATGCAACATGTATGCAACACCCGGGTTTCACCCAAGACACCCTATAGCGTATGCATCTAGCACATCATCACATCATTTGGGTACTCATCCTTTCCCATTGGCGTAAAGCCGCAAACAAAAAGGGAGACACAATTCCCCCCAACGACACACAAGCCGCCACATGGAACTCTTGCCTAGGCCCCACCCGCTCAAGGTCTTAGACCCGGGATTGCCTGCAAGCTCTGACGTCTCTTGTCAGGATTCCAACAAACACAAACTGATCGATTCTAAGAAGGCTTGCCGGACCCCACCCGCTCATGGCCTCATTGCCCGGGCTTGCCCCCATGCTTGGCATTCTTGTCAGTCTCACAGAAGGGGACTAGTCTCGCCGGGACACTCTCCACACATGACGTGTACGTCACGGGATAGTCAGTCGACCACGGAGACAAAGCCACGCCTTGGCACATCACAAACCAAGACAATTACACCCTAGTCCCTCATTTGTACTGCAGTGTTCCCGCGCACCAAGGAAACCATGTACCACCAATGCGGAGCTAACCTTATCCACCAAGGAAACCATCTACCGCTATTGAGGAGCTAACCTTGTCCGGTTCCGACTACACGTACTCACTTGAGAAAAAGGGGAAAACATCACCACATCACAAACGACATCTTGCCGCAACGGAATCTTTACGAATCCTTAAAGTTCGTATGCAACATCACCGAGTCAGACTAACGGTCGTGACTACGGCTTCACCCACCATGCCTAATCCACTAATGGAGCGGATCTCTAATGCAAAACATGCCGGGGACGGACTCAATCGACCCGGAGGTTCTTCTTGAACCTTGGCGACCCAAACCCCTCTCATTTGAGTGTTTGGTGCCCAAAACTAGAAAAGAAAAATGATGCTAAGACATGCATCCTAAAACCGAGAGGAGAAGTGTCGTTACCTTCCGACTCCTCTTCCTAGCCATGGTAAAATAGCCGGATGAAAACCTTCGCAACGGTCTAGCCTCCACGGATCTGGACCCGACTCGCGATTTGGAGCACCGAAGCCTCTCCTACAGCCCAAACCCTCCTTCTCCTTCTTCCTTGCTCTCACTTCTCTCTAGAACTTTAGTAAGAGAGCTTGGAGAAGAATGAGGGTTTCCAACCCTATTCTCGGACTTAACTCCCCAAGAGATGTCCTGAACCATCAGATCCCAAAATAAGGGAAAGAATGGCCACGATCCGTCTGAAAAATAAAACACCTAGGCCGAACACGGCCTGACACACGCCCGTGTCCAGGGCCGTGTCCCCCATTCGCCGTCACAAATCGACGCGCCTGGAACAACACACGGGCATCCGACACGCCCGTGTTCGACCTGACACGCCCGTGTCCCGACTGACACGGCCGTGTGGTCGGCCGTGTGCCTCCATCGACACAGCCCCGAAAACAACCCGAGAAAGACACGGCCTGGGACACGCCCGTGTCCCAAGCCGTGTGAGAAGTCTCGACACTCGTCGACAGCCTTTGTGTCGACACCGCCGAAAAACGTCGAGTGAAGATCGTCGATCATGCGGGACACGCCCTGTGACACGCCCGTGTCACAGGCCGTGTGCCCCTGTCTCGACACTCGACACTCGTCGAGTGGACTTCGTCGAGAGAAGTCTCAACACTAGACTGACACGGCCTTGGACACGCCCGTGTCCTAGGCCGTGTGCCTTGTCCCGACACATCGTCGAGCGAAAATGTCGACACCCCGGGCCGGTTGTCAACATGGGCTCGACACGCCCTAAGACACGCCCGTGTCTCAGGCCGTGTGCCCAGTCTCGACACTTTGTCGAGCGAAAAATGTCGACTACGCGGCCAATTCGTCGACTCCAGCCTGACACGCCCTGGGACACGCCCGTGTCCCCCCTGCCAGAAACCAAAATTGGCCAGAAAAACGCTGGTCGATCCCCCCTCAAATCTTGGGGTGTTACATGAGTGCCTCAAACCCGTGGGACAAGTTGAAGTCAGTTTCCCCCGTAGCCGAGTTTGGAGTTGTTCTCAGAGCCCAAAGGACTGAGGGGAGTTGCTCTGCCCAATTACCCTTCAAGTTGGTGACTTTCTTATTTAGGAGGTTGATGATCAGCTTGTTGGTGGCCTCCACTTGTCTGTTGCTGCGAGGATGATGCACAGAGGCGAATCGAAGATCTGTCCCTAGCTGCTTGCATAAGTCCTCTAACTCAAAGTTGGTGAACTGTGGACCATTGTCGGTGACGATGGCGAGAGAAATCCCGAACCTGCATGCAATCTCTCCCAAGATAAAATTCTTTACAATCTGAGAAGTGGTCTTGGCCAGAGCTTTCGCCTCGATCCATTTGGAGAAGTAATCGATCATGACGAAGACAAACTTCCTCTGTCAGCTGGTCTGAGGGAAAGGGTCGATCAAGTCCATCCCCAGATAGCAAAGGGCCATGAAGCAGTGATTGAGCGAAGGTGCTGAGCTGGTTGTAGTTGAAGAGGCGTGAAGAGCTGACATTGCTGACATTTCTTGGAGAAGGCTTCTGCATCCTTCCGAATGGTGGGCCAGAAGTATCCATGCCTTAGAATTCTCTGTTCCAGAGTGCGAGTTCCTGAGTGACTGCCACACTCTACCGAATAAATCTCCTCCAGAACTTGAGGGACTTCAACCTCTGACAGACAACGGGACAGAGGGTCTGAGATAGTCTTACGGTAGAGCTCTCCTTCCTATAGTAAGTGATATGCAGCCTTGTAGCGAAACTTCCTCTGATCCCCCTCACTGGCAGGAACCTGACCTGTTGTCAAGAAAAAAATAAACGGATCCCTCCAGGATGCCCTCTGCTCGATCTCCATCATATCCCCCTCTTCGATGGACGGTCGGAACAGTTCAGTCACGGTCCCCCCAACCCGGGGATCGTACTAGGCGAGGTAGTCAGCCTCTGAATTCTCTTCTCGGGGTACATGTTCGACGAAGAAAGATTGAAATCCCTGATCAGACCTTTTGCCTTGACTAAATATTTCTGCAGGACCGGATCATTCACTTCAAACTCGCCTCTGATCTGGGATGCGACTACCATAGAGTCGGTGAAGGCTCTGATATCCCGAATTGCTAACTCCTTGGTGAGACGCAAGTCAGCCACCATAGCTTTGTACTCCACCTGATTATTTGAAACGGGGAAGAGGATCTCGACTGTTTGCTCGTTCCTAGTTCCTTGGGGGCTTACTAGCACGACTCCGACTCCCACGGAATACTTGCCCGAAGCCTCATCCACAAACATCTTCCAAGAGACTGGGCTAGAAGAGCCTTCATCTCCTTCCACCTCGGCTAAGAAGTCGGCCAGGAAATCTGCTACTGTCTGCGCCTTGATCGCTACCCTTGGAGAGTAAGAAATGTCGAACTCGCTAAGCTCCACCGCCCATTTTGCCAACCTGCCTGAATGCTCCACCCCATCCAGGATACTACGCAGAGGGTGATCAGATACGACACTGATGGAATGAACCTAAAAATAAGGATGGAGCCTCCGAGCCGAAACCACCAGAGCAAACACCAACTTCTCTAGACTAGAATATCTCATTTCCGCATGTCGCAACACTCTACTCACATAGTAGACGGGGATCTGCTTCTTGCCTTCTTCTCGGACCAACACTGAGCTAACTGCTTCCGCTCCTACTCCCAGATAGAGTAAGAGTTCTTTATTACCCTGTGGGTCTTGGAGGAGAGGAGCTTGGGTTAGCTGCTGCTTGAGCTTTCCGAAGGCCTCCTCACACTCTGCGGTCCACTCAAACTTTTGATTCCCCTAAAGAGTTTTAAAGAACGGAGAACACTTTTCTCCTGCCTTGGATAGGAAACGGCTAAGGCCCACCAACCTTCTTGTCAACCTTTGGACTTCCTTAGGATTTCTCGAGGACGGCATCTCCAGAATGGCCTTCACTTTGTCTGGATTAGGTTCCACCCCCTGGGAGTGAGAAGGTGACCTAAGAACTTTCCTCTTCCTGCACCGAAGACGCACTTAGCCGGGTTGAGTCGCATCTTGTACTTCCTCAGGGTGGCAAAGATCTCCTCCAGATCCGTTATTTTCTCCACAACACTTTTGCTCTTGATAAGGAGATCGTCCACATAAACTTCCAAGTTCCGCCCCTTTTGCTCCTTGAAGATTTGATCCATTATTCTCTGGTAAGTCGCCCCCGCGTTCTTGAGCTCGAAAGGCATCATTTTGTAGCTATAAAAACAATCGCTAGTTATGAAGGAGACGTCGCGGTAGTTGGGGGGATACATACGGATCTGGCGATACCCTGAAAAAGCATCAATAAAATTCATCACAGGAAACCCAACGGCGGAATCAACCAGCGCGTCGATTTGAGGCAAGGGGTAGCAATCCTTCGGGAAAGCTTTATTCAGCATAGTAAAATCAATACAAAGACGTCAGCCCCCTCCGGGCTTCTTCACCATTACAATATTGGAGACCCAGCCTGGATAATGGATCTCCAAAACAAAACCCGCCTTCAGCAGCTTCCTCACTTCCTCCCTGATCGGTCCAGCCAGCATGGCAGCGCTCTTCCTCTGCTTTTGAAGAACGAGAGCCACTATGGGATCTAGGTTGAGGCGATGGCAGACAACATCGGCGTCAACCCCTGGCATCTCGACGACGTTCCAAGCGAAAATGTTGACGTTGTCCTGTAGTCAAACGACCATCTCTATCTTCCCCTCCAGTGGCAGGGATCCTCCAACCTTCAGTAGACCAGGCTCTCCTCCTCGAGAGATCACTTCCACCTCTTCCACCTCCTCTGCAGCACATAAACCCTTCTCCTTCTCCAGCAGCTCCTCCAACTTCTACGCGTCCCCCATCAAGCTGATTGTACTGACCGCATTCAGGTAGCACTCCCTAGAGTCCCTGAGATCTCCCCTGATCCTGATCTGGATATCTCCCCGACAGTACTTCAAGTATTGATGGTATGATGACAGAACAACCTTGAAATAATTAATGAGAGGCCGCCCGAAGATGGCGTTGTATCCACTCGGCACATCGATGATGATGAAGCAACATTGGATCGAAGTCCCGCCGAGAGTAACCAGAAGCTCCTTTGCCCCTTCGACCTCTTTCTTCTCGCCTGAGAAGCCAAAGAGGGGTCCATCTGCAGCCTGGACCCGAGACGCTTCCACCTGAAGCCTGACGAAAGTTCTCTTGAATATGACGTTCACCGAGCTACCGTTATCCTTGAGGATTCAGTCGACGGTGAAGTCTTCGATGACAGCTTGAATAACTCATTCCCCAGCATGTCCTCCTCTGAGATGGTGATCTCTTCTAATGGCGGCGGGTTCTGCGACGTCGAGGCGACGCTCTTCTTGTAGATCTGATGGAGACTTCCCTCGTGGGAAGCCCCGAGCCCGGCCCCTCCGTTTATTACTCTGACATGCCTAACTCCTGGGCCATGTATCACCTCTCCGCGACCTCCCAGGTCGACACGATCCTCGTTACTCCTCCTCGCCGGAGCTTGGAATGTTACTTGTCTGACCGGGACCTCCTGCCTCTACTGCTCCCTCCCTGCTACTCCTGCCTCCAACCTCCTCCTCGCTTCCCAGAACTCCGAGCAAGCCAAAGTCCCATGCCACTCTACTCGATGGATGTCGCAGTAGAGTGGAATCTCCGCCTCCTAACACATCGCCCATTGCTCCCTCTAGCGACACTTGTTGTCTTGACGGGCGGTGGCCAACGCCTCCCTTATTCCTCCTCCTCGGCCTTCCCCTGCCAGTTGTCATTCCTTCTCTCCTCTTGAAAACGTGATCTTACTAGTGGTCTCCATTGGGGGCGATCCTCGGGATGCTGGAACCGCCTATCTTCCCCTCTTCTCGCCTGGGCCTCCGCCGGCCTCCTCTCCTCTTGCCTTCGAGGCCTCTCCTGCCTCTCCTCCCCCACCCTCCTGGGCTCTTCTCTCGTCCTCCTCTCCTCTCTTCTCCTCGGCTCTTCCTCCTGTTGACCTGCCTCTCTGGCATCCTCCTAGCCTTTGCCCTCGAAGGTCCTGTTCTCCCCCTTTCCATCGGATCATCTCCGTCCAGCCTTGTCAAGAGGTCTTTGTTCTTCTCCTCCCCTCGGACGAAGGTATTCGTCCTCTCTATCATCTCCTCAAAAGATCTCGGGGGATTGAACCCCATCTCCATGCTGAACAAACCCTACTTCAACCCGAACTTCAGGGCCACCATCAAAGTGAAGCTATCGACCTCCAAGATCTCTTCCTGAAAATGGTCAATGTAATGGCCTAAGCTCTCATGATGTCCTTGGGTAATCTTGAAGAGGGTTTTTGCTTCCTTCTTCCTCTTCTTGGATGTCGCGAACCTCGCCATGAGGCCCCGACACAAATCGTAGAAATAGTAGATGGAACCTGCTGGCAGCTGGTGAAACCAGTCTCTTTCATTACCTTTGAGGGTGATGGAGAAGAATCGACACTTGAACGCGTCGGACATGTTGCGGATGGAGACGACGTATTCAAACCACTGAAGATGCCTGACAGGGTCATCCCTGCCAGAGTAGTAGGTGAGAACGAGCTCTCTGAACCCTTTGGGAACGGGGGCGGTGAGGATCTCGTCACAAAAGGGTCTCCTCCCTCCCTGGCGGTGGCGAGTTTCATCCTCGCTAGAGACATCATACTCGCTCCACTGGGGAGTATCACGGTATCTCGCCGGCGACATCGGATCCCGAAAACGGACCCCTTGGCTACCCGTTGGATGATGTCGCGACTGCATCAATCGATCTTCTCTTGCCCAAGCGGGCTCCTTCCCTGCTCGCCTCGGGGCGCTTCCTCATCCATTGGTGTCACGCGACGAGGGGATGTTGCCGTGACATCGGGGCGATGAGAAAACCCGACAAGGATGGTCTTCTCAATCCTCTTCGCGAACTCCTCGAACGCAGCAACCGTCACGAACTTGCCTTCTCGCGCGAGATCACCAACTCCCGCCGAGTTACCTGCCATCTCTCCATGCTCGCCACCATTGGTCATCTTACTAAACCACCAAACTTTTCTCCTTGGCTACGATCCACGCTCACCGCACCAAGTGTTGAAGCCAGGAAAATTCCCGACCTCAGAATTCGGACCAATGCCGCCTAAGGTCACCGGTTCAGGGGTAAGATCAGATTACTAGTATGACTAGGATGAAGGTCCCCAGATGTTGCGGCAGGAAGGTCCCACCACGTACCCGAATGCTCGAAAGGAGCAGCCCCTTCTCAACCAAAAATGGCCGAACTAGATACAAGGGAGACTAGCTGATCGCTACGTCGCAAGGTCGCGACCTGGCCTCTAAGGAAAAGGAATCCAAAGGCTCGGCTAGTATCCAAAAAAGTAGAGCTCGCGAGTATCCTACAAAGGATTTTTCATGTCTCACCTCGTACCCCTGTGGTCCTATTTATATGGAAATCCAAGGAGGGGGGGGGGTCATATTTATACCCCCACCCCCTGGAGAATAGGCGACTTCCAAGGGGATCTCGCACGAGTTGGGCGAGTATCTCGCCTAGTCGCATACCTGGCGAGTATGCGAGGGGAGCTCGCCATACTCGCTCAGCCTTCTGCGATCTTGCGTGCTGACTCTGACGTCTATCTTGACTTGTTGACCTTAACTTCTGCCGACCTGGTCGTGGTAGGACCCATCCTGGACAAATACGGGTTGTACATCCGCCTTCCTCAAGACCTGCTCACGTAGTAGACTGTTGTCTGTTTCTTCCCTTCTTCCCGGACTAGGACAGAGCTCAAGGCCTTGGCTCCCACCCCAATATACAAGGACAAGTCCTCCTCTTCCTTGGGCCCTTGGAGGAGTAGAGTCTGGGTCAACTACCTCTTCAAGTCCTAAAATGCCTCCTCGCACTCCATTAACATGAGCAGGTTCCTCGATCTGCACCTCCTAAAGGGGTTGTTGCTGCTGCTCCCTGTTTCCCCTCATCTCGAGGAACTCCGGGCACGAGGCTGTATCATGGCCCTCCTCCTGGTAGAAGTCACAATAGGGCAACTCCACCCTGACTTCTCGCCTTATCCTTTTTTGACATCTCCTCCTCTGGGTATCACCATAGCCTGAAGCTGATCGGGGAGAGGAGGCCTTTGTCCCTGCCTCAAGCCTCGGGGGTTGAACTGTCCTTGGCCCCCTGGCGGTTGTCTCCTCCATGAAATTCTCTCTGTTGGCCTTGGTCCTGCACTCCTGCTGCCTCCAGCCGAGCCGATTGTTCGGCTTCTGGCGGCCCCACCTCGGCTGCTGCTATTGTTATTGCTGTTGCTACTGCTCCCTCTGCCGGGGTTCAGCTCTCCTCATCTCCTGACCTCTGCCACCTCCTGGCACCTTCTCCTCCTCTACGACACACCTGGCCAACTTCCTCACCAACTCGGGGTTTGACACCTCCCCGCCGACCTCTCTTACCGCCCTCTCCATCAGCTCATTATAGGAGAGAGGGGTCACCCTCTTCAAATCCATGCTGAAAAAGCCCTGCTAGAACCCTAAGGTAAAGGCCATCATCAGGGTATGCCCTAACATCTCCTGGACCTGGGTGACCTCCTCCTGAAACCGGTCAACGTAGCTCCACAGGGTCTCGTTCACTCCATGCTTGATGTGGAACAGGGACTCAGACTCCCTCTTCCTCTTCTTAGAGGTGGCGAACCTTAACATGAATCCCCGGCGCAGGTCCTCGAAACAGTAGATGGAACTGGCCGGCAACTGGTGGAACCAATCTCTTGCCTTCTCCTTGAGGGTGATGGCAAAAAGTCTGCACTTAAAGGCATCTGACATCTGTCTTATCGAAACCACATCCTCGAACCACTAGATGTGCTGAACCAGGTCATCCTTCCCGGTATAATAGGACATCTCCGACTCCTGAAACCCTTCTGGAATGGGGGCAGATGAAACCAACTCATTGAAGGGGCTGCCTCCCACTGCTGGGCGAGCCGGGGGATCTCCCACACCCATCTCGCTAAACCGGCCTCCGCTTGCCGAGCCAGGGAACAACACTCGCCCCTGTAGATCTCGCTCCCTCCCCTCCTCTGCTACCTCCTTCCCAGCTCACCGAATCGGGGCGTCCTCGCCCAGGGCTGGGGTAGTGGCTACTGGGACTGCTGGCATCGAGAACTCGACGTGCGTGCCGAGTGAGAACTTGACGAGGCTAATCACCTCCTACCAGAAATCCTTAAACATCCTGAGGGTGGTGAGAGGGGGAGGTGGCAGAGAGTCGGGCATGTCGGATCTCTGCCCTTCACCTCCAGTCATCGAGCTCGCAGAAGATTTTCGGTGCTGACCACACTCCACACTCACAACACCAAAATGTTGAAACCGAAAAATCGGTCTCTGTGGAGTTCGACCCTAGGGGAAGGGGTGATCACACACTTACTTCTCTCTCACATGCCGAATAACTAAAGACTTAGCACAAGGAACAGACCCAAAGCTCCAGCACGGAGGTCCCACCATACACCCGGAAGATCTTAGAGCGCTTCCCCTCTTTTGTTAAGTACCGAGCTAAAGATACCTCAAAAAGCGCAAGAATACCAGGACACAAGTAAGTATGAGAGTATGGAAAGCCTGTCTTCTGAGGTACCCCCTTAGGTCTATTTATAGTTTTCTGAAAATGGTCTGTAAACAGCCAACCTTCGCTATCCCAAACAGCTATATGCAGTCCAGATTGGCCTGCCAATAGCGTAACTCCGCTATTCTGAAGGGATAAGGGCAGGCCAGCGGGGCAAAATGGTAAAGAAATACATCATGCAACACTTGGCGAGTGGCTCTAGAAAACCTCCACTCGCATGGGATGGCGAGTGCCCGATGGTGCTAGCACTCGTCGCCTCCCTATGGTCCTCGGCGAGTGCGAGCCCGAAAATGCCCCACTCGCCAACTGCCTGCCAAGATCCCTGGGCGAGTGCGAGCCTGCTACTCCACTCGCCAACTGTTCCACTCCACCCCACCTGGGCGAGCCGACGGGGCTGTCGAGATCATACTCAACGCCAGAAAGGAATCATTGAGTGTCTAGACTTCACTCAACACCAAGAAAAAAATGAGCGTTGAGTGCCAGAGCTTCACTCAACGCCAAGGAAGAGGAAGCGTTAAGTGAGGTAGTCTCACTCGACGCCAGAGCGAATGACGTCGAGTGGACCCGACACCAGATGCGAGTGGACTTGACGCCAGGAGCTTGGCTGGTCTGGCTCCTGTCGAACTCCACTCGCCGAATATGAGGTTGTACAATGTGTATAACACATTTAGGGTTCATTTGGAAAACCGTTGGCTCCCGCACGTTTTCCCCAAATGAAACGCTGAAGTAAATTCTCATTTGTTTACCCACTTTCATTTCGAACTGCTCCAAAACATCGCGTGCCTATTTTTCAGCGTCCCCAAACCGGAGTAAAATACTCCAGTTCTCTGTGTTTTTTGCACATGAAGGTGCATCTTCTCAGACGGCGGAGGAGATCACAGCCACGTCGCAGCAACGGTCATCAGGAATTCTCCAACGACATTGGGCTCGTGGCTCCCGCGTTCACGCAAGTGCGGTCAGTGGCGGACCCAGGATTTTCGTCCAACCCGGTCACCAAGTAATAAATTTTAATTTTTGTTAACCTACGTCACATACTGAAGAACAATTTTGATTTTGAGCATTACGATTCATGAAGAAAATTTGAAAAGGTCAATTGGGTTTATTAACAAATTTAAAGTGAATCTAACGAGACATTATTCACTAATTTTAAAAGATATGATTCACTAATTTCTAGATAAAATTAATTGATGATTTAATAAAATCCAAATCATAACCATGAGACTCTCTTGTGTTATCCATTAGTGTTATCCATTATAAGAGAAGAAGCCAGAGATCTAATATTTCTTCCAAAATATTAAAAATTCTTTTCATATCGAATTTTATTTTCTCAACCAAGAAAATTAGTGCTTGTAATTTTATCTTCCACACATTTCATGGTTTTAATTTTTAAAGCAAAATGAAAGAAAATCTATGAATCTAATTTTTGACGGAGAGACTTAACAAAAGATTACTAGTTGACAAATAAAAAAAATCACTAAAAGGCGGTCATTGAGTGAGAAAAACAATAGTTATCACCGATGAAATTTACAGTGGATCGACCGGCCATTGACACTAGGAAATTTCCGAGAGCAATCAGAGTGTGTAGCTAATTCTTGAAGCACAGATCTGGCAGGAGATTACCGGCAAGCTAGTTAATTGGATGAGAGGTCGAGGGGCTGAAGAGTGTCATTCGTGCCGAGCCTTCGTGGTATGCTGTCATTGAAGTTGCTCTCCCAAAGTTGGAGCACTTCCACCTCCGGCGGTATACGCCCGCTAAGCACTTTCCGAAGACGAGAGATATTCCACACAGAAGAGAGATATTCTGCCGCCTGAGAAGAATTTTTCGCCGAGGTGTAGTAGATTTTGATGCCAGAAGACTCTATTGGGAGTAGAGATTTCTATAAAGCTGTAGTTGGGAAATATAAGTTTTTTAAACTTTAAATCATGTGTCAGTAGTCTGCACAAGCAACAATGTCAAGACAAAGCATAGGCTAGACAAAGCATAGGCTACTGTGCTACCTTCAGAAAAAAAAGTAAAAATCTGACCCGGGCACGTGCCCGGGTGTGTCTCCATCTAGGTCCGCCCCTGAGTGCGGTTCCTCTCCGGCGACATCCAGGCTCTGCCTCCTTCAAGCTCCAGCCGCCTTGCCTCCTCCTTCGTTTGCATCGACGCATGCGTATGATCCTCCATCCGCGACATCAACGACAAGACGAGTGGAGGCAGAGTCGGAGGCGGAGGCGGATGTGAAGACGGAGGCGGAGACGGATGTGAAGGTGGAGGCGGAGGCAGAGGGACTTATAAATTATAATTATATATAAACTATATACTATAAACAGTAACATTAATTAAAAAATATATATATATATATAATTTATAATATATAAATTATAATAAATATAAATATAAATATAATTATAATATATATATATATTTATTATAATATTTATATATATTAGAAAAATAATTAAAATTATATAATAAAAATTATTTATAAAACGTCATCTGCTGTTTTGTCAAATGTCTCTGCATTCTGAACAGCTCTGAAAAAACAGACTATCTAAACAGATCTCCATTTTCAGCAACCAGTTTCCAACAACTCCATTTACAAACCTGTATTTACAACAATTTATTTTACAACTACAACCGCTCTACTAAATAAAGTCTTAGAGAATTTTTCGACGAATGAGAGACAAAATGCAAGTGGTGGGAATTAGTGAAGAAAAACCTGACCTTTAATTTTTATTTTGGCTTTTCATATACTATGAATAATTGAATCTCACTTATAATGGCCTGCTAATATATATCCATTTTTTTAATTCAAAAGCACACGAAGTGACGAAGATGAGAACTCCTTCAGCAGAAACAGCATCGGAGATCCCAAAGCCCTCTCTCTCTCTCTCTCTCTCTCTCCCCTTCGCCGTCGCTGTCTCCCTCCGCTTCTCTCTTCGGAGTTCGGCCCCTGTTTCTCTTTCTTTCCTTCTCTCTCCATCTTCCTTTCGCTTTCTCTCACCTGCTTGTCTTCGCCGCGCGAGAAGAAGCGGGGAAGAAAGCGATATTTGGTGGGGGTGGGCATGGGTTGCTTCCCTTGTGGCCAAGAAAGCTTGAAGAAGACTAAGCAAAAGGATCGGATCATAAAGACCTCGCCCTCTGGTAATAGAAATCCACTTCAGCTTCTTCTGATTCCAGTCATCTTTCGATTGAAGCTTCTTGAATCCGATTTTCTTTTAAGGAATGATTCTTTGATCGATCTATAAGGTTTTCGATTGCTGTTATTCTTGTAAGAATTTCAGATTTATAGTAGTTCACTGACGATTTGATGGCTTTTCTTACCTCCTTGTTTTGGGAAGATTGTAGAGTTCGGGGGTGTATTGGTGCTGATATGATGATCGGGTCTTGCCATTGTCTTCGGTTTGATGCTAGGTTTCACTTACTAGCATACAATTTTCATTTTTATTACTGATGGAAGCTCTTCGTTCAACCATGAAGAAATATGTTTTTTTTGTATATGCTATATGCCCGATTCGTGTTGATGGTTCACACTCTCTTTGTTTGAGAATAACTAATTATGATAAGTTACTAATATTAATTTGCTAGTTATTCATAACATGCAAATAAAGGTATGTGTGATGATATATTGCTTGGAGGATAAGAATTTGAACGAACGAAATAAGGATCTAGTGGTCCGAAAATGAACACTACTGCCGACGGTAGCAGATATCGACTGATGGTAGTGAAGGAAAGACTTATAAATTTTCATGCTTTCTGTAAGGCTTAGGATGACCTATACGAAAAAGAATTTTACATACTACCGCACCGCGATAAAGATCTGGAGTTAAATTTGACAGGTAGAAAAATTACATGTTATCGTCCGACGGTAGCGCTAATGCTTGCCCCAGAAAGGAAACCGCGTGACAAACAACGACAAACAACTCGAGATTTTAAAAATTGAACACTACCACCTGACAGTAGCTGCTAGCGTTAGCGGTATCTCCATGAATATTTTAATTTTCTATTCATATGTGACATTTTTTTCCAAGATACGATTTTTCATGAGGTGGTGTGCCGTAGCCGTCTTGTAGCACTGAAGATCTCCTTCCTTCTCATTCCAAAGGATCAACAAGAAGAAGCCATCATCAAAGATCATTCAGTGAAGGTCTTGCAAGGGAACAAAGCAAATCTTCTACCAAGCCTTCATCTTCTTCCTACATTCTCTGTTTTAGGGAGTATTAAGGTTTTTTTAAATCCTTTCATCTTGTATTTTATATGAATTTTTCAATATCTTCTTTTGTGGTAATCGTGTGGATTCGCCGTTAATGATGATGAGTTGATTGCGGTCGATCTAGGGAGTGAATTCTCCTTGGGTGTGGCAGAAAACGACCACTACCAATCATTTCTGCACTATCAATTGGACGAGTTTTGTTAACATTTAGTAATTTTTACATGTATTTATTTCTATTGTATTTCTCCATGTATATCTCCACTCCAATATATAAAGGAGTACTTACACGTATACAAATTTAATTTTTCAATGAAACAACTATTTTTCAACATGATATCAGTGCTCTAATCTCGGTTCGGTCCCGATCCTCTTCCACCTCCCATGTTCCGTCTCCCGCACTCGATCCCAATCCCGATACTGCTTCCCACCGCCGACCCGATCCCAATCCCGATCTCATTCTCGCTTCCAACCACAAGGCCTCGCCCAGATCCCTCTTTCAATTGCAATTTCTGGCCTCGATTCGTTTTCACCTCTCCTTTCCCGTCGCTATTTTGTGTTGATCGGTACGTAGGGCGCCAGAACCACTCGATGGAGCTATGATTCTTTCCTAATTACCTATTGTGATTTCACTTACATCCATTATCGCACCTGATCTTGTGTTTTTTCTCATTCTATGAGAAAGACTTAATCTCCGACTTTCTAAACCTAGTTTTCTGCAATCCATTTATTTTTATTCTTGGATCACCATGTCGGGGAGTATTGAATCTCCCATTCCTTCATACGGAGTAGCTGCCTCTTCTTCTTTTTCTTCAGTGAATACTACTTGATCGATCTGTGCAAGACATGATCACAACACTCCTCAAATTACTACTATTAGATTGGATGGCTCAGACTACCTTCCATGGTCTCACTCCATCATCCTTGTCCTGAAAAGTTGGTGAATGTTTATATATATCAGTGACACCACCAGAGAACCTTCTCTGACTTCACCATATTGGTTGTAATGAGAATCAGAGAATTCTCTGGTCATGTCTTGGCACACAAATTCTATGTAAGAATTCATTTCTTGCAACTACTTGTTCCTAGATATATCAACATATATTTAGAAAAGAGTAGGTGCCACCTATTCTTGTTGTGGGAATGCAACACAAATCTTTCAACTTCGGTGTTGGATCTTCCTTCTAAGATGGGTGACCGTACCCCTTATGTCTACTATTTGGAATTCAATCAATTATATCTGGAATATGACCTCTTTGATTCGATCACCTTTATGTCACATGAGGATGAAGTTTTGGTTCGAGCATGGGAAGAATGCAACATGATCTTTGAATTCCTACGTGGACTGCATCGTGATTTTGGTCAGATCAGTGCTCAGATTCTCGATCACTCTCTCATTCCTTCTCTTCCAGAAGTTTTCAGCCTTATTCAACAAGAGTTTGATCAGCGACAAACTTGACTTCCTGGCTCAATTTATGAGAAATTACTCCACGCAACTCACTACTGTTTTTGGAGTTGTGTTATCCACAACCCTCGATCGAAGCCTACAGATAATGATTATTTGTCTTCTGAATATTGTGGGGAAACTCGTCACTCCCGAGACACATGATTCAGGCTTCATGGCTGCCTCAGAGAGGAGGTTCTGCTCCACGAGGGGGCCATGGTTCTGGGCGCTCTTAGGACCAACCATCTCCGTCTCGATCTGCTCATCTTTCAGAGGCCTCTGAGGAGACTATACAAGGTGTTGACACTGGCCTTACTGGGCTTCCCATGACTCTTTCCTTTTATGAGATATATGCGTTCCGCTGCATGATGCACGGTCATTCTACCGAGCCATCTGCTTCTTCGTCCCCCTCTTATGCTCATCAGGGACTGCCAGGTGCCCACTCTGCATCCACTTGGCTCGTCACTCACTCGATCGTTGACTTTGGAGCCACTGACCATATGATTGACTCTGCTACAGGTTTTGTGTCCTATCTTCACTTGTTTGGTAGAAAAAGTGAGCATTGTTGATGAATCTCTTTTCCCTATTGCTTGCAAGAGATCCATCCATTATTCCTCTCTCACCCTATGTCTCATCCTATGTTATGTTCTTTATGTTCCTAATTTTACTCGTAACCTCCTCTTTATTAGTCACTTAACTAACTCTCTGAATTATTCTGTGACTTTTCCCATTCTTCATGTGTATTTCAGGTCCTAAAGACGGGGAAGCTGATTGACTCTAGTAGCTCACCTGATGGCTCTACGTGTTTGACCCTTCCAGTTGTTCTTTATCTTCATTCGCCTTCCATGTAGATCAGCCTTTTCTTATGGAATCCTGGCACTGTCATCTTAGACATCCCTCTATTTCTACCATGAAACTATTGCTTCATACTATACCATTTCTGTTAGTTGAAAACTTTAACTATGATGCGTGTGATCTGAGTAAACATTGACGTATTTCTTTTAATCATGTTTTTCCTCGTAGTACGTCTTTTGTTATAATTCATACGTTTGGGCACCTTGTCACGATGCCTCTATTACATGATATTCTCGATTTGTTACTTTCATTGATTATTTTTCTCATACTACTTGAGTTTATTTGATGAAAAGTAAAATTTAAGTGCTTTCACTGTTTCAACGCTTCCAAAAAATGATATCCACTCAGTTCAATATCACTGTTAAAATTTTATGTAGTGACAATGGTCATGAGTGCATTGATTTTTAGTTGAGTCGTATCTCAACGACCTTGACATTATTCACCAAACTTTTTGTGTCTACTCTCCTGCTTAAAATAGGGTGGCAGAGCGTAAAATTTGTCACCTACTTAATGTGGCACGATGCCTCCTTAAGATGCATATCCTTAAGTTTTACTGAGGGGAGGCTATCCTCGCTAAAACGGTTAGTTGGGAGGCTTATCTACTTGTCTCATACTCATTCAAACATCTTTATGCAGTTGGAGTGATCAACCAATATATCCATTCTCCAAAGACTCGTCACTTGAATGCTGCCCACCAAATCCTGTGATACCTTAAAACCTCTTCTAGAAGCAACATTCTGTTCTCACTGAATGATGACCTAAGAATTGAAGTTTATACTGATGCAAACTAGGTTGGATTTGTCGATGACCGACGATCTACTTCGGGTTATTGTTCCCTGGTCGGTAGGAACTTGGTTACATGGAAAAGTAAAAAACATGTGATTGTCAGATCAAGTGCCAAAGTTGAGTTCAGAGTTATGGCTCACAAAATTTTTGAAGGACTGTACATTCATACCATTGTGAGATACCTTGGCCTTGAGAAAAAGGAACCTATCAGACTATACTGTGACAACAAGACAGTCATTAATATTGCACACAATCCTATTCAACACGACCGCATCAAATATATTGAAGTTGACAGACATTTTATCAAAGAAAATATCGTGAGAGGAACTTTTGTTCCTTCTGACCAATGTTCTCACCAAAAGATTGAGTGTGAGCGCTTTTGAAAAGATCATTAGGAAGTTAGGCATGATAAGTATTGCACGCTCAACTTGAGGGAGAGTATCAACATTTAGTAATTTTTACTTGTATATGTTTTTCTTGTATTTCTCCATATATCTCTCCACTCCAATATATAAAGGAATGCTTACTTGTGTAAGAATTTAATTTTCAATAAAACAATTAGTTTTCATTTGGTTTCATCCCTCATTTCGAGTGGCTACTGTTAGTAATTGATTTTATTTTATGCAGCAATTATTTGGTGTTTGTATATATGCATCTTATGTCTTTTTTGTTGTTTGAGCATTTATGGTCATTCAATGCAAAAGTAAAATAACTAGAAAAAAATGCAACAAAACACACAAATTAACACAAAGGATTCTTAAGAACGGTATGGGAGATAATGAGAATGTAAAGTGCAAATGGTAGGCTTTACTTGTGCATGAGACTCAAATTTGTTTCCATGCCATGTAATAGAGTTTAGAGAGATACGATTTGGTCAATAGTTTTTTATGCTCATATTTAATTGTGATAAGTTTTTCAATTTAATTTCCAAATCGCTATTTTTAGTAAAACATTCATGTAGCTTTTCTATAAGCTAAAATGCTATTTTTCAATATGTTTTTTAAAGATTCAATTCGCTCTTCATAATCGCCCCTAATTTTATCAAATGTATCATTCATATCTTTAATAACTTGAAACAGTGACACACTTATTGCATACATATACGATAGACTTATCATCAGACTTTTGTGACACATCAGGATAAGATAGACAAATGATGTTCTTTTTCATACTTTTCTTTTCTTTTAGTAATCTAGAAATTTTCATTTTCAAGTTTTTATATTGTAGGTTTTATGAAGCACACTAGATATGAAATTAAATTTAGATTCAAGGAAGGGAGTATTTTGTATTGCTTACACTGTTATCAACTGAACAAACAGTTGTTGAATCCTCTGACATTAAGTCAGTTACCTTTCTTTCTAATGTGCCTGCCATACTGCAGTCCAAGTAAGAATCTTCTCGAGTGATTGCACAAGCGTGTGCACTCACAACGTCTGCTTGTGGCTCAGATTCTTGTATTCGTTTGGCGCCTGCGGAAGGAGAATCATAAGTATTTTAAAGAAATTTTCAATTGTCATATACAATATCAAAATAATAAATAAGTTTAAAAATAGATTTGTCAATGATACAAACTATACAATTTATGGACTTCGCATTTAAAACACAATTATTTTTCTCAAACTCCTTTAAATCATTTATAGGCTTAGTAATAGAAATATTAGTTTTTAAAATAGATGCAACATACTTATTAATAGTAATTTCCACACATCTATACTTGTGCTAATAAGGAAAATTTTCATAAGCTTTTTCCATCTAGGGTAATTAATGCCGATGAATAGTAGAGGAATACATAAAGCTCTTTCGTCACTATTCACCGGATCACATGGACTTGCCATCTAAACTTTAGGATGTTAAGCCTAATACATGATATTTATGCTCCGAGTCTCTGATACCACTTGTTTGATCACTAGGTAACCATAGAGATGGGGTGAGGTGAATAAGGTTTATGATTAATTCTTAAATTCTTTCGCAAATCAATTTAATGTGCAACGGAAATATAAAACTCAAAATGATCAAATTGAAAGTAATCAAAGAACTTTTTTTCATAAACTAAGTGATGCAGGACGGTGCGTAGGGTTTACGCACCTGTCGGCTATTTCTAGGAAACCCTAAATGCATGCAACGAAATATGACTTTTTTTTTGTTTTTTTAAAAAATTTGAGCGGCGTTGCACGGAGTTATGAAATTAAACAACGTAATTTTGTAAGCACGAAATCACTACGTTGTTAGAAAATGAAATTTCTTAATAAGATGGTTCAGTTTAAATTCGGGAATGAAGCTCGCAACTTTCGTTCCGTTCCCTTTTGTCGTAGCACAACGGAAATCGTGAACTCCAAATACGTTTCCGTTTGGAGTTCTCGACGTAGCGTTCGCTGACAAAATTCGGCGAAAACCCAGCAATGAGACTATTTTCCTACGAGAAATTATAGAGGCTCACACAAAGGAAGAGAGAAACAATTACCCACGAAAGAGACGTCTTCCGTATTTCGAAGTCGATGGCGATCACGCGAGAAACTACTCGTCACCTTCGAACTCCGATCCGAGGTCGGCCGCTATCGCCTACGGGCACCAAGGAATTAAATCACACCCTCACACAAGGTGGTTCCACGGAATTACTCAACAATGAAGAAGCCACAAACTAACAACCTAAAATTCACGCATTCTTCACACCCGAAGTGGTTCCACGAAATCTCTATCACTCACGGTGGATCCACGAAATCTCTAAACACTAACTCTAAATTAATCTAACTTCGTTATAGTTCACGGGAGCCAAACAGGACAACTATCCTAACACTCTCCACTCCACACGGAAGAGGCAATAGCCAACATACTTCAATCATTCAACTTTTAACAAAGGGTGAACAGTAACATTAAGTTTACTGTTGACCTTCTCTGTTAGCGGAAGGCGGAAGGCCGACACAGCACACGCAGTAGCAACAGTAAACAAACGGAGGCAAATCCAAGCCAATCTCATCTATTCCTACAAGAAACTAGCAATGCTCTCAAACGGAGGCGAATCCAAGCAATCAAAACTCATAATAATTCATTCAGAATCTCTTCAACAGCATTCTACCGTAGCTTCTAAACAAGAAATCAATCTCCATTAATTACAGGACTCACAAACTAGGAATCATACTCATAGCAGCTATACCCAATATATTTTCAACCTTCAGGAAACAAAGCCAACGTCAGATTTCGATTTTCACCAACACCTAACTTCTAACAGGAATTCACACAAACAACTCCATCAGAAAAGAAAACGGCAAGCGCACAATCGACTTCAGTATTTCGTTCATCACCAAAAAAACAAAAATACAATCATACCCCCTTTTATAGGGTTACAACAGATCAGAAGAAGAAAGACAATTGCACACGATCCGGCGGTTGTGGGAGGACGGCCATGGCGGAGCTCGTTCGTGGCCGCAGTGCATCGACGCGAAAACCGCCGAAGTGGAGGCAGCGGCGTGGTCCACGTGGTCGGAGGCTGCGGCGTCGTGGGCGACCGTGGCTCCAGCTCGAGTTGAGGCCGAGAATGGCGGAATCCCCAATGTGCGGAAGGCGGAGCAGGAGTGCGGGATCGGGAGAGATGCACAGTAGTTCCTTTTACTGTTGGCGTGGCTGCTGCTCTGAACCGGGTGGGATGAACCGGATTTCACTTTCATATATATTTATATATTAATATATGTATATATAAATATATATGTGTATACAGTTATGTATATATATATATATATGTGAGTATGGTTATATATATATATAATAGAGAAAATCAAACAGTAGCGGCTACGTGCGCAGGCGTGCAACAACATGACTTCGCACACAGCTGTGCATCAACTAAAATTGACAACATATAATTTGCAAAAATAAAATGCAATAAACATAAACTGAAAATGTGACGTCGGGCATTCTTCGGCGATCTGATATAGGTTGGTCTCCACCACTAAGACATACAATGATGGATCTTTTCACGCAAAGATCAAAGACAATGAATAATAAAACTTGGTGTTTTCTATATTGAATGACAGTACAAACCTGTTGGTCTTAAGCAAATACACCCATGAATTTGCTTCAAACCCCCTAAACCTAAACCCAAGACCTAGTCACCAAACCAAGGTGAATTCATATGATTGCCACGAAAGAAGATATTGAAAAGTGTAGAGAAAACACAAGATGAAAAGATTAAACAAATTATGAAAACTCCCTTAAGCTGAACACCAAAAAAAGATGAAGGCTTGATAGCAGATTTGCTTTGTTCCTTTGCAAGACCTTCACTTGAATGATCTTTGATGATGTCTTCTTCTTTTTGATCACTTGGAATATTTTGGGAGCAATCAGCATTAGCGGCTACCGCTCGGTGGCAGTGTTCTCTCATCAATGCCATTTGTATCACATGTTTGTATGTACTTCATGTTTAATAGGAGAGTATTTTTCATCCTTCCATTTTGTTAATCATGGTCATTTTGTTGTGATGATCCGTTTTTGCGATGATTCGTTTTTGCTAATACAAAGGGGGAGACAAAAAATTGAGATTGTGAAATATGGCACACTTAGGGGGAGACATTGGTTTTGTGGGGAGTAATCATTTAGGAGGAGCTTTCTTCTCATTCTACCATTCATTCATGTCTACTTCTGATGTCATGATGTGGCACTATGATTCTATGGAACCGATTGCTCGTGTATGATTTATTTCCCAATCGTCCGGATTTGGCATTATTAAAAGTGGGGAGTGATGGGGATCGACCACATGTTCGTGATCAGAGGAGATCGGGCCACTACTTGGCGGAACCCATTTTTGTAGATTTGTCGGAAATGCGTTGATCGGATTGGCGATCCGAGACCGTGAGCGTGTCCGTGGTATCATTTTACATTTTATGTGTATTTTATTTTATTTTTTGGGGCTTGTATTTAGCGTTTTAGTTCATTTATCAGTTTTTTTTTAAAATTCCTTTTAAATTCACTGTTCTGTTTTCCTTCACCCGTGAAACATCACAGTTTTTCCTAAAACTGTCACTGTTCATCTCCCTAAACCCACGATCACGCCAGTTATCTTCATCATAAAGGAGAAAACTGCCCATTCCGCCCACTGTTCATCTTCTCTGTCACAATCTCATCCTACCAAAGGAGGAAACCGTCGCTCAAACCCTCCCTGTTCTCCTTCTTCGTCGACAGAACAGGCGCACAAAAGCCCCTCGCAAATTGCTACTATCATCATCGCCTTCTACCTCACTGAAGCCACAGCCGGCCGCCAACTACATAGCTACCTATCGCAGTCCTCCACAGTATTCACCTGCAGCGCACCCCTCTTCCCTCACTGACAGGAGAGGCACTATTTCTCTTGCGTATTTCCTCTGCCCTAGCCGCACGTTACCTTCCCCTTCTTAAGCAAGCGGGCTTTCAGAAACCTCCCATGTTCACCTTAGACAAGCACCCACAGATTTGCTCGCACCACCTATGACTCTACCTGGTTTTCTGGATCCACTAACATGAGAGGTGAGTATTGAGAGCAGTAGTGATATTGTGATGGATGAGTGCACCACCACTACAGGCGGTCTTTCTTGTCATTACTTGGTGCACTGGAGTGGACATTGCGTCTTTGATGATGCTTGGATATTATCGGTAGCGCTTGATGGACCCAGATCTTCGACAACAACTTATTCATCTTCATTCCTCGGAGATGAATGTTTTTCAGTCGGGGGGAATTGATGGGGATTGACCGCATGTTCGTGATCGGAGGAGATCAGACCACCACTTGGTGATACCCATTTTTGCAGATTTGCTAGAGATGAATTGATCGAATCAGCGATCCGAGACCGCGAGCGCGTTCGTGGCGTCGTTTTACATGTTATTTTTTGTGTGCTTGTATTTAGCTAACGTTTTAGGACACCGAGTGTAACAGACGATCATACATGTTCACGTCGGGCGCCCAACCGCCCTCTCTTGTTATAAATAGGGGCGGGCTGTCACGACTTAGCATCTATGGGGTTAGCCTCTAGAGATTTCTAGTGAAATCTAGGATCTTGGAAAATATTCTTGTAAGAATTCTAGAGAATAGTCTAGAAGATTCTTGAAAGTTGTAGATACAAGATAGTGGTAGAGTAGTCTAGCTCCTTCCATCTTTTGGAAGGAAACCCCTATGGGGCCTATATATGGGGGAGACCTCATTTGTAAAACTTCCAAGGAATTCAAGCAATAAAGCTTTCTTACACTCTTGCTCTCATGCTCTCTTGTTCAATCTTTCTAAGTACTCAGTTACTCATCTTGTCATAATCAGTTTTGAAGGAGGCTGATTTAGCTAACTGCAAAGGGGCACAAAAAGGAGCTAAGGCCGCACGCAACATTGTCATGAGGACAAGTCCGTGATAATTGGTATCAGAGTTAGATTTCACTCAAGTTCGTGGTTCGTGCTAAAGAGTAAGATGTCTTTGGAGGAGAACAACACTTCAAGCATCATTGATGAACGCGGCAGGGCGACCAAGGAGAAAAGGGATAAAAAGAAGAGGGACCAAAGCAAAGGTCGTGAAGGTCCCAATGTGGAGTAAAACACAGTGGATTTGGTGGAGCATGAGGAATTGCAGGATGCCTATCTTACTTTACAACGAAAAGTGGAAAACATTTGTAAGTATTTTGATACTTTTCATATGGAACAAGAAAAGTTGCAAATGGATATTGATCTTCTTAAAAACACAAACACCGGGCAAGTCAGAATGCTCTCACAATGCTTTTGACGCTATCATTAGTGACTCTAAAGAGCGCTTAACAAATCTTGAAACAAATGTGGAAGACTTGCGCAAGTGAAGTCCTACAAATGGTGGGAACATTGGAGCCATGGTAAATTCAAGGCTGGACTTGCCAAAACCCAAGAAGCTTGCAGGAAAACGGGATGCTTTGGAGGTAGAGAATTTCTTTTGGCATATGGAGAAATACTTGGAGGGATGCGGAATCACAGATGATTCATTGAAGGTACGTCATACTAGATACTATTTAGAAGACATTGCTTCATTATGGTGGCGGAAAGTACAAGCAGATATTGCCAAAGGACTCTATTGGATCGACTCTTGGGAGAACTTCAAGCAAGAGTTGAGAAGGAACTTCATCCCTGAGAATGTGAATGATGAAACTTACAGAAGCTCAGGGATCTAAGGCAGAAGTACGCTATTGGAGACTATGTCAAGGAGTTCACAGCGTTATCGCTACAAGTTTTTGATGTCCCCGAGCATATTCTCCTTTTCAACTTCATTGATGGACTACAAAATTGGGTCAAGCAAGAAGTTAAGAGGAAGGACCCAAGGACAACTAGAGATGTCTTTGCTATCACAAAGTCTCTTATTGCATTCCAATGCCAACCCAATCCAACCAAGGAGTAGAAGTACAAGTTCAACAATGGAAAAGGTGCTGGAGATCGGCGAGACAACAAAGCCACTCACTTTAAAGAAGGATCGAAGACTTTGCCCGACTCGTGGAAGGAGTTTGAGGAAAGGAAGAAGAACTTCACCGAGAGGCAGATGTTATGTGTGCAAGGGGCCACATCCGATGAGCAGTTGCCCAAAGATGGGTTCATTATCCGCCATGGTGGAGAGCCAAAATGTCATCCCATCGGAAGAGGGTACTTCTCAAATGAGTTCATTGCAATTACTAAATGCTTTGAACGTGCAGCCAACAAAAGCTACATCTAGCAAGAGGCTGATGTATGTGAAAGATTTGGTCAATTGGAAAGCCACCAGTGCCTTAATCAACACAGGAGCTTCACACAACTTCATGGTAGAAGGAGAGTCCAAGAGGTTGGGCTTGCAAGTTATGAAGGGCGGAGGTTGGATCAAGATGGTGAACAACCAAGCGAGGATGCTCGATGGAGTTACATGCAATGTGGAGTTGCGCATGGGCACCTGGAAGGGCCGGGTGGACTTCTCTATAGCACACATGGATGACTTCAATGTTGTGCTAGGAATGGACTTTCTAGAGAAGATGCAAGCCATTGTCATGCCATCACATCTCTCGGTTTGCATCTTGGAGGAAGGAATTACATGCATGGTCTCGACGGTGCAAGGATCATCAAGGCTTGACAAGGAAGGGTCGAAACAACTATCAGCCATGCAGATGAAAAAGGGGTTCAAGAAGCGTGAACCAACATACTTGGCCACCCTAAAAGAAGAAGACAAATGCAACATGATGGAGGAGGTGCCTTAAACTCATTGCGGATGTTCTTGTGAGGAATGAAGACATCATGCCCACCAAATTACCTCTCAAGCTACCACCTCAGAGGGAGGTGGATCACAAGATCGAGCTGGAGCCAGGGCCAAAGCCACTAGCCAAAGCACCATATAGAATGGCTCCCCCTGAATTGGAGGAGTTGAGTAAGCAACTTCAAGTGATACTTGAGTCAGGAATAATCAGGCCATCAAAGAATTATTTGGTGCCTCAGTGCTATTCCAAAACAAGAAGGATGGAACGTTGTGGCTTTGCACAGACTACCAGACACTAAACAAGGTGACAATCAATAACAAGTATCTTATTCTTCTCATTGCAGATCTCTTTGACATGCTTGGAAAGGCGAGGATCTACTCAAAGTTGGACTTGCAAAAAGGATATCATCAAGTGCGGATTGCAGAGGAGGATGGACCTAAGATCACTTGCGTCACAAGGTATGGATCGTTCGAATGATTGGTACTGATTTTCGGTTTAACCAATGCACCAATGATTTTCTGCACTTTGATGAACCAAATATTTCACCCATACTTGGACAAATTCGTGGTGGTGTACTTGGATGACATAGTGGTCTACAACGACCACATGGAGGAGCATGTTAAGCACCTTGGCTTAGTATTCCAAGCATTGCGGGAGAATGAGCTATATGTAAAGAGGTCCAAATGCTCATTTGGAGAAGAGATACAATATCTCGGACATGTCATTGGACATGGCCAACTACGGATGGACATGGCCAAATACGGATGGACATGGCCAACTACGGATGGACATGGCCAACTACGGATACATGACCAACTACGGATGGACATGACCAACTACGGATGGACATGACCAACTACGGATGGACATGACCAAAGCACAAGCCATCCAAGGATGCGAGCTACCACCGAAGGTGACCGATCTACGATCATTTCTTCGCTTGGTGAACTACTACTGTAGATTCATCGTCAAAGACTACTCAAGGAGGGTAGTACCATTGACGAACTTGTTGAAGAAGAACAATGCTTGGCTATGGACGAAAGAATACCAAAGAGCTTTTGAATACTTGAAGGCAGCGGTCTGTAGTGAATCGGTGCTTGCATTGCCCTACTTCAACAAGAGATTCGAGTTACATACGGATGCGTCAGACTTTGCGATCAGTGGAGTGCTAATGCAAGAAAGTCACCCCTTAGCATTTAAAAGTCGCAAACTTAGTGAGGCAGAACGAAGGTACACCGTCAAGGAGGAGATGACAACCATCATGCATTGCTTACAAGTTTGGAGACATTATCTACTTGGAGCACAATTTACAATCAAGACCGATAATGTTGCCACCACATATTTCCAGACGCAGAAGAAGCTGACGACAAATCATGCATGATGACAGGACTTCTTAGCCGAGTTAGACTTCATCTTGGAGCATAAGGTGGGGAAGACCAATCTTGTGGTGGATGCACTAAGCTGCAAAGCTGAGCTAGCCGCGATATCCACGGCTAATGGAGGAATGTTGGATCGCATAAGGCAAGGGTTGAAAGAGAACCCTCTTGCCATGCAACTCATGCAGTTTGCCAAGGAGGGCCAAGCCAAAAAATTTTGAGTAGAGAATGGGCTACTCTACACTAAAGGAAGGCGACTATACATCCCAAAGTGGGATAACCTACAGAGGGATCTCATCAAGGAATGTCATGATACAAAATGGGCTGGACATCCTGGATAGAAACGCACGTTGGCGTTGATTGAAGATTCATACTTCTAGCCACAGATGAGAGAAGAAGTAGAGCTATACGTCAAGACTTGTCTTGTTTGCCAACAAGACAAAGTGGACAAGCAGCCCGCAAGACTATCAGAACCATTGCCCATTGTAGAGCATTTTTGGGAGTCGGTGACACTTGACTTCATCAATGGTTTGCCTAAATCTGAAGGGTTTGGGTCGATCTTAGTGGTGGTGGATCGATTCTCTAAGTATGACACATTCATCCCTAGGACAAGAGACACTGTCGCGGAGGAGACATCACGTCTTTTCTTCAAAAACGTGGTGAAGTATTGGGGTTGCCAAAGACTATTATTAGCGATCGAGACCGCATATTTTGATCGATGTGGCACAATTCTCCTACAATCTACAACAGAGTGTGGCAATTAGCACACTTCGGCGGGCACAACAAAGGAAGGAAGAAGCCTAGGAGCATGGAAAATGGCCAAGTCATGGGAGGAACAAGCAGACTTAACTAGAGCGTGTTTAGAGAAAGCGCGTAAACGTATGAAGAAGTGGGCCGATTCAAAGCGACGGATGGTGTAGTACACAGTTGGGGACAAGGTCATGGTAAAACTTCTACCAACAATTCAAGGCCTTGCGTAGTTTGCTCAAGGGTTTGGTTAGAAGATATGAAGGCTCATTTTCGGTGATTGTTAAGGTGGGTAAGATTTCCTGCCGCTTCGACCCACCAGACTCTTTGAAGACACATCCATTGTTTTATGTTTGTATGTTAAAACCTTATCATGAAGACCATGAAGACCTTCAAAGAGGAACATCTCAGAGAGCACCACCAGTGATGGCCAAGTCTTTTGACAAAGAGGTGCTCACAAAGAAGATTGTGCGGTGAAAAGTTGTGCAACCTAGCACACAATATTTGATCAAGTGAAAGGGAAGACCATAGTCCGAAGCTATATGAGAAACCTTAGAAGACTTCTGGCAGTTCAAAGACATCATCCAACAGTACGAGGCGACGAGGGTATTGCTAGGTTAGGTGGGGGAGGATGTCACGACTTAGCATCTATGAGGTTAGTTTCAGGATTTGATTAGCGTTTTCGGACGGCGTTTGGAGCCACCGGACGGAGGGTTCTTGTTTGCAAAGATGTAGAAAGCTACACCGCTAATAGCCTGGGAGAATATTCTTGAAATAGTAGAGAGTCTAGAAGATCCTAATAGTGGTAGAGTAGTCTAGATCCTTGGAGGGAAACCCCTGTGGGGCCTATATGAGGGGGAGACCCACTCATTTGTAAAGCATCAACAAAATTCAAGTAATAAAGCTTTCTTAAACTTTGCTCTCTTGCTCTCTTGTGCACTCTTTCTAAGTGCTCACTTACTCATCTTGCCACGATCAGTTTTGAAGGAGGTTGACTTAGGTAACTGCGAAGGGGCGCAAAATGGAGTTAAGGTTACACGCGACATTGTCAAGGGGACAAGTCTATGATAGGGCGCTGCAGTTTATATGGATTGCTGAGTTTTGTGAGAGAGTCCAGAATTCCAACATTCTTCGTGGTGCGACGTTGCGATCCCGAGGTGCGAAGCATCGGTTCATTTTATCAGTTTTTTTAAATTCCTTTTTAATTCACTGTTCTGTTTTCCTTCACCCCTGAAACATCATAGTTTTTCCTAAAATTGTCACTGTTCATCTCCCTAAACCCACGATCACGCCAGTAATCTTCATCGTAAAGGAGAAAACCGCCCATTCCGCCATCTGTTCATCTTCTCTGTCACGATCTCATCCTACCAAAGGAGGAAACCGCTGCTCAAACCCTCCTTGTTCTCCTTTGTCGACAGAACATCCGCACAGAAGCCGCTCGCCAACTACATCACTACCTACCACAGTCCTCCACAATATTTACCTGCAACGCAACCCTTTGCCCTCGCTGATAGGAGAGGCGCTATTTCTCCTGCGTATTTTCCCTTCCCTAGCCGCAAGTTACCTTCCCCATTGCAAGCAATCAGGCTTTCAGAAACCTCCCCTATTCATCTTCCTCGTTTTAAAAGACGCAAGTTTGTTGTTTCTGCAAAACAATCGCACATCCCACTGTATTTGTCCCTCCAACCTCATCTCCTGTGGTCCATCCTCCGACAAATCGCTACTGCAGGTCCCCCTTAGTCCCTCCACCGCACAACCACCCTAGCAAATCTCTTCCAGTTGAATCCCCCACCTCTGGCAGCTAATTCCTTTCAGGCCCAACAACCCCACAATCTGTTTGTTCCCTACAACCACCACAACATCTTGTGGAGCCACGCGCACTGCCACTGGATTCCTTGTGCCTTGTGAGTATCAATTAATGTGTTTTATTTTTTCTATATTAACTACTGGAGGATACTATATACTTGTTTGAGTATCGTAATTGATAGCGCTGTTGTTTCTTTTTCTTTTAAATCCTATAAAATTTATTCGTGCAAGTTTTAGTGGAAAACACCACTTGTGATGACGGGCGTGATTTTGCTTGTATGCCGGAAAATTTCAAAGCTCGCCTTGTGTAGATTTTGCCAACCTTATAAAATTATATTTGCTAACATTAATTCCGGATTGAAAATCTTAAATTCATTTTCACGCATCATTTAATTTGGACTTAATCGTATTCACTCCACACATTCACGTTTCACACAGCCCCGTCCTGCGTCCGGGAGTTTGTTGGAACATAGTTCGTCACTCTCTTTGCTTGAGAATAACAAATCTTGTTAAGTTGCTAATATCAATTTCTAGGTTTTTCATAGTGGGCATGCAAATGTATATGTGCGCTGATACAAGTGCTGAAGGATAAAGAATTGAACGAGCAAAATGAAGATCTAGTAGTTAGGAAATGAACACTACCATCCGTAGTATTAGTTACCGCTCTGTGGTGAAGGAAAAACTTCCTTATCAATATGCATGTTTTTTGGAAGGCTTCAAGACAACCTGGACAAAAAAGAATTTTGCATGTTACTGCTCTGTGGCAGGTGCAAGCGCCCCGTGATAAAAATTCATAGTTAAATTTGACGAGCGGAAAAATGGCATGCTACTACCCGGCAGCAATGCTTGCTCCAAAAAGGAAGGCGTGCAGCAGACAACGCAGGATTCTATTTATACGAGACAAATGTTTTTGGAAAATATGATTTTTCACGGGGAGGTTTGCCCGAGTCATCATGGAGCACCGAAGAACTCCCTCTGTCTCATTTCGAAGGATCAAAAGAAAGAAGGCATCATCTAGGATCATTGAAGTGAAGGTCTTACAAGGGAACGAAGCAAATTTTTTACCAAATCTTCATCGTTTTCTTATGTCATCAGTTTGAGGGAGTTTTTGGATTTAATATTTTCATCTTGTATTTTCTTTGAACTTTTTATTATCTTATTTTGTGGTAATTGTGTGAATTTGCCGTTGTGTTGACGTCTAGATTGTCATAGATCTAGGGAGTAGAATTCACCTTGGTTTTGACGACTATATTTTTTTAGATCTAGAGAGTGAATTCGCCTTGGTTTGACGACTAGACATTGGGTTTAGTCTATGTTTGATCATGTAAAAAATGTTAATGTGATGAGATGATTTTTTTGTCCAACACTTTTCTTTTAGTACTATATCATGAAATAATTATTATTTTATGAATGTTAAATGTTCTCATCTTGTGCTTCTGATACGTAAAATAAAACGAAAAATTTAAATTGTCGTTGTTTCTAGTAATTGGGGTCGTTACAGCTAATGACAACCGGTTTGATTCTTCATTGCCTTTGATTTTGCATGGAAAAATTCATGTTGTTGTTTATGAATAGTGTAAAAAGATATTGAGTCAAAACTTGTAGACTTTATTTTCACTATTCACTATCAAGTATGAGTACATATATATATATAGGAAGCTAGAGAGAGAGAGATGAGTCCCAAAACAAATAATGTGAGACTAAAACTAGAGACCTAAATGGGCTATTTACATATTTTTCATAATATTCTTTAACACTCCCCCGCAAGCTGGAACATATAAATCGTAAGCACCAAGCTTGGATAGAAACTGTTGATACATTGGTCTTGGTAAAGCCTTGGTCAATATGTCGACAACTTGCTCAGAGGCTAGAACATGCTCCAATTCAAGTTTCTTTAGTTGAACCTTTTCCCGGTCAAAGTGACAATCAACTTCAATGTATTTTGTTCGCTCATGGAATACATGGTTCTTGACAATATGTATAGCAGTTTGACTATCGCAGAGCAAAGTTGCAGGTGAGGATAGTTTGACTCCTAAATCATCAAGCAGACTTTCCAATCAGGTGAGTTCAGATACAACAGCTGACATTGCACAATACTCGGCTTCAGCAGAAGAACGAGCAACCACTGATTGTTTCTTACTCTGCCACATGATAAGATTTCCTCCAAAATAAGTACAAAATCCAGTAGTGGACCGTCGATCATCAAGAGAGCCCGCATAATACACATCAGAGTACACAACAAGTGAAAGAGAGCTAGATGGCTTATATACAAGCCCCCGTCTTGGAGGAGTATTCAAGTACATGAGGATGCGTTCGACTACCTGTAGATGAGAAATTCGTGGTGAATGCATAAAGCGACTAACCACCCCAACAACAAATGAGATACCGGGTCTCGTGACCGTCAAGTATATCAGTTTTCCTACAAGGCGCCAATAATATTCTTGATTTGTAAGCAGTGGATCAGATCAATTAGCACATAACTTGTGGTTGACATCCATAGGAGTTTCCGCAGGTTTGCTCCCAGAGTAGCCAACATTCTGAAGGAGATTGAGACAATACTTTCTTTGTGATAAGACAAGGCCATCAGACCGTCTTGCTATCTCTAGACCAATAAAATATCGAAGATTTCCCAGATCTTTTGTTTGGAAAATCGAGTTTAAGTGTTGTTTGATCTGGTGTATCCCGTTGAAGTCATCACCCGTTATCAAAATATCATCCACATAGACTAGGAGAATAACAGTCACAGTTGATTGATGACGAGTGAAAAGAGAGAAGTCAGCCGAGCTCCGCTTGAATCCAACTTCGCGAACAAGCTTACTGAATTTCTCAAATCAATCCCGAGGAGACTGTTTGAGACCATAAATAGCTTTTTGAAGAAGGCACACACGAGACTCCCCCGTGGTCTTAAACCCGGGAGGTTGGCTCATGTAGACAGTCTCTTGGAGATCACCATTCAGAAAATCATTTTTAATGTCCAGCTAATGAAGGGGCCAGTGGTGGTGGACAGCGAGGGAAATTAGAACCCGAACAGAGTTCAGTTTGGCAACCAGCGATAATGTTTTCTCGTAGTCCAGGCCTTGTTGTTGGGTGAACCCGCGTGCCACAAGTCGAGCTTTGAGCCGATCGATAGTCCCGTCCGAAGCATGTTTAATGGCAAAATATCATTTATAGCTAACACAAGACTGGCCAGGAGGAAGGGGAATCAGGTCTCAGGTATGATTCGCCCAAAGGACAAACATCTCAGCATTCATTGCCGCACGCCACCCAGGATGTTGAATAGCCCCCCGCACAAAGTTAGGGATAGGAACATACGATAGAGCAAGAGCAAGTTTGAGGAGAGGGGGCGATAACCAATGTAAAGAAATGTAGTTTGCTAGTGGATGAGCCGTAGAGGTGGAGGCAGGGTCGTCCGACTGCGAGATAACATTGGTAGAGGGTAGCTGTGGATGGGCCCCAGAGTGTGAAGCACGGCGAGTGTAGACACAAAAGAGAGGTGGTTTAGGTGGTGGTGGTCCCGGTTGTGGAGTTGGAAGGAGAGGTGGTAAATGAGACGAGGCAAGGGAGGGGGGAGAGGAGAAGTGTGAAACGGTTTGTCTTCAAGGAAGGTGATATCAGCCGAGACAACCACTTTGCCATCAACGGGAGAATAGCAGATGTAACCCTTTTGAATGCAAGAGTACCCGACAAACATGCACTTTGTTGCGCGAGGGGCAAATTTATCCGAAGGTGAGCCAAGATTATGGACGTAGTAGGTGCAGCCAAATACTCGAGGCATGAGAGGAAACAGAGACTGAGAGGGGAAGAGGAGACTAAACCGAGTGGCGAATGCGAGAACAGAAGAAGACATGTAGTTGATAAGATGACAGACAGTTGACACAATGAAGTGCCAGTATTCAGTGGGTACTTGCTGTTGAAGCATTAAAGACCAAGCGACATCTAGGAGATGATGATTTTTCCGCTCGGCCACGCTTTTTTGCTGAGGGGATATGCGCATGAGATTTGGTGGATAATACCAAACTCAGCACAAATAGCAGAGAACGTCCGACTTGTATATTCTCCCGCAGTATCACTTCGAAGGATTTTCAAGGGAGAGTAGAACTGAGTACAAGTTTCAATAATAAAATTTCGAATATAGATGTTAGTTCAGTGCGATCACGAAGTAAATATAATCATGTTAAACGAGAATAATCGTCAATAAAGGTTACAAAATAGCGGTACCCAAACACACTGGGGATTTATACGGTCCCCAAATATCGGAGTGAACTAAATGTAAAAGAGAAACTCTGAGTACAGACAGGATTAAAGGAAGTACAGTGTTGTTTGCCAAAGATACAAGATTCACAATTAAACTCATGTAGAGAAATATCCGGAAGAGCTTTCTTGGGAATCTGTTGGGGAGCATGCCCAAGACGACGATGCCAATCGACAGAGGATACGACAAAGAGAGAGGAAGGAGGAACGTCAAGGAGATAGAGCCCATTAGACAGTCTTCCTCTACCAATAGTATTCCGCGTTTACCGATCCTGCACAACAAAGGAAGATGGTGAGAATGCAACACAATAATCAAGATCCTGAGTAAGTCGGCTAACAGACAACAAATTAAATGAGAATCGCAGAACATGAAGAACCAAAAATAAAGAGAGGGTGAGTGTGAGAGGTAGATCAACAACGTTGAAGTCAGGGGTGGTATCACCATTGACCACAGTAATGAACTCAGGATGCAAAGACACCAAGTATTGCGGCGGCTTTTGCGGAGTGAGATGGTGTGTAGCACCATAGTCCAATATCCAGTGAGAACTCTGGGAAAGACAGGATATACCTTCATTTGAGATGGACACCACGGAGCCAGAAGAGCGAGCAATCACCCCTTAGAGATGTTGGAGCTGGGTACGAAGAGTTTCAACATCTGTTGGTGTTGGGTATTGTATCCACAATTACCTGGATTTGAGGAAGCCACCTGTCAAGCTAAGATGAATTCACAATGTATTTGATGAAACATCTTAAGTTGTACTTGCAGCTCCTCCACGCTAAGTGCACACCAATGTCAGGGTGCGGTAGGTCAATATACACGGGTCTGCAAGACGTAATCCCTCGTTGAGCAGATCAGTGTGTTGGCCTACGTGTACTCTCTCTATTGGAGTGCACTTACTTTCAAGTACAGGGCCGTTCATATGCAAGAGAAGACAAGGAGCATGGATGGGTCAAGGAGCAGCTCCTGGGTGGAAGACGAAAATTCGTCTAAGGAAAATTCGACGAGAATCACCAAGTGATTCTCGCCGAATCGACGAGAATCATTAGTGATTCTCGCCGACCCCTTCTGGCTACCTCAAAACGGTGCCAAGTAAGATTCGGCGAGAATCACTAGTGATTCTCGCCGAACCAGTGGTTAAGCAGCTCATGAATACCAAGTGAAAATCGCTGAGAATCAATAAGTGATTCGGCGAGAATCACTAGCGATTCTCGACGATTCTCGACGAATCGTCGAGAATCACTTGGTGATTCTCGCCGATTCGTCGAGAATCACCTGCGATTCTCGCCGATTTTCACTTAGCGATTTCTCGGGATGCTGCTGGACCGGATTATGCCGCTGGACTAGTTTGAACCGGATTTCGGGGTTATACGTGTGGGTCCCACAAACGGTCATATTGGAGTTATCTACAGTATATATATTCGGGTATTTTGAACAGTAAAGTTGAGACAAAAATCAGAAACCGAGCCGCTACGTAACCCTAAAATCGCGATTCCTCTCCGCCGCCGCCGTCACGCTCGGGCAAGTTGGTCGCCGCTGCTGATCGATTTTCTTCCCGATCTCCGGCGACAGAAGCTTAGCAAAGCTTGAGTCTCACGCGTCTATCCAGAGATCCCTTGTCTCTCGATTTGTTGACCGGGAAAAACTTCCCCGTCCGAATCGATCGAGACGACCGATCCTCGTGTGACCGTTGGTAGACCTAGCTAGCTTCGCTACGAAGTTTGGATCTCCAAGTTCAGCAGTCGCTCATCATCATAGCCGCCGATCCCGAAGCTAGCCGCCGCTCGTGTTGCCGCCGCCGGTTCCGGGGAGATCCTCTCCAAGAGAGACCAAGGTTGTAGACTCTTCGTTGACTTCACGAACACGTCGTCGAACGAAGAGGAACACCGTAGTCTCCAAACGAAGTTTGTATCTCCTGTACATTCTATATTTACTTTTGTTGTAAAGGAACGATTGTTCCGTATTGTAAGGGTTGAGTGCAATCCGTTTTGTGGGAGTGTTGACTCTCACGTGTGGAAGGGTTCCTTCCGATAGTACAGGGATTGGATTTCAATCCTGTTGGAGAAGAGACCGAGTCGTCCCTTGTTGGGAGATAGGTCGAAGGGGGAAAGTGGATGTACCCAAGTCGGGGAACCACTATAAATTGCCTGTGTATTCTGTGTGCTGTGCTTTTTATTTTTATTGTGCAGGTACATTCGTAAATTCCGCAAAAGCGCTACACGTCACCTATCCCCCCCCCATAGGTGCACATAGCTGACACTAGGTAGACTTTCAAGTGGTATCAGAGGCAGGTTGCTCTTCAAAAAGGTTAACACCTTGAGTAGAATCCTGCCACCAGTGTCAGAAGCATGGATCTGGATTATGAGATACCGCCACTCAAACTCCCGCATGCACAAAGGATTATTATCTCATCTGGAGAATGAGAGTGTCATTTCACCTTGATGCTATCGATCCTCGAGCATCCTTCATCCTGGAAGAGGGTCCGTTTATTCCCATGAAGACCTCCGACTCTGGGATCCAAGTGCCCATGGGCATTGCTGAGATGTCAGAGACGGAACTATCACTATTTCACTTGGACGAGAGGATTCGTCAAATTATTATGGATATCTGGTCTGGAGCCTCTCGCTCTAGATTGGAAAAATGTAGGACGGCTAAATCCATGTGGGTGATGATATCAGAGTTGATGGGGGAGTCAGAGAAAGCTGGAATATGTTGTCAACCAGACGAGGAAGCCTATGTGGGGGTCCTCACCTCTGAAGATGAAGGCAAGCATCACTCGGACAACATCAGAGCTCCAGTGTCCGTATCAGAGACTGACGAGAGCAGTGAGGAAAGCAGCTCTGACGAGGATGAAACAATGGTCACTGATTCTAATGACAATAACACAGATGAGCAGGTAACATCTTCATCCTGCCCCATATCTTTTGACCTTTCTGAAGACAGAAACTGCTCTCCTCCAGAAAATTCTGATTCTCTGAAGAGAGCCCTTCAGGAAAGCAACCTACTTGCTGAGGAGCAAGCTCGAGAGATTGCTCGACTGAAGATCTTGTTGGTTCTCCAATTGGCGTCCAACAAGGTCAAGGACTCTAAGATCTCAGCTCTAGAGAGTAGTCTAGATAATGAGAAACGTATAGTATCAAACTTTTCCAAAGTTGATGCTATAAAGAGAAAGCAAGAAACCGGGTGGATCTCCCGGATTATCCAGGCATGGAGAAATGGGGAAACGGTATTCCGACCCCCCACTCCAAGCAGGAAGGCAACTCATCATGCCTTCAGGTATGACCACAAGAATAGTCGTGGTCACTGCAAGGGTGATCTGTCCCCATGTGGAAACGTCCATAGTGCAAGGGCCGTCATGGCCACCCATGAGGAAATACCTAAGGCTCATTCTGAGCCCTTTGTATTCACTGCCACTGCCTCAACACAGTGTGGATCTGCATGTCCCAGCTCACAGAAGACTTCTCACCACTCGAGGACACGGGATAGAGAGGATAGAAGCCATGATGTCAGGTTCCATGGGGCCTCTGTAAGGGAGATGCCTGAAAGAATGGCACCACCTTCCCGGCCTCATAACGCTCACAACATGCATTCTTTCCACCCTTCCACGTGTCACGATGGGAGAGGAATTTTTGTGACAAGATCATGCCCTATCCCGTTTAGACCTAGGACCGTGACTACATCAGTCACTAGATCAGGTCGGAAACGGCGATACAACATTCACCCATGTTGGTGCTGCGGTAAAATGGGGCACTTTGCCATCGATTGTTGGCACAACCCCTCTGTGCCCACGGCAAGGGCTTATCCACATTCTCGGGACAGAGGTAGTCTTCCAGACAGGTTTTCTGAAGGAAGGCAGTTGCGTGCTTATGCTAACAGGAACCTAGGACCCAATATGATTTGGGTTCCTAAGGTAAAGTAATTCTTTCTTGCAGGGTAGTCTAGGTTCCCGTGAATATGATGAGAACTAGACAGTAGGTGGCTCAAGACTAAATTGGAACAAGCGTCTGCAATAACAGATGTGATATCTACTTGAGCATACTCACATTGAGCGTCTAATATGTTCTACCTGTGGGACTTAAACGATGACTCTCAAAATCGCAGGTAATTTTGATCAGTTCAAGGACTTGCGTCATATTGCATCCTCATTTAACCCCAATATATATATATATATATTTCTATCCGTGTGTATATTTATACTTATGCTTATACATGTATGTGGGCACCTCTTAGGATAGGTTAACTCGATGCATGCAAACCTTTATACATCAATAAAGAGTTAACGAAGATATGTCATCGTGAATCTCGACAACTCACAATTGACATCAAAAAGTTTTTGGAAAAGCCTCGTTCAAATCCAAATAGATTGACTTTAAAATATACATGTATTTATCATTTTTATATTGACTTGACATCAGAAGAATTCAAAAATGTTACAATACTTCTCAACGTGAAAATTCCTAGTCAAGAAACCTCTCAATTTCGAATTAGACAAATCCCGCCGACCCATTATATACTTGAAATCTCGCCGAATTAGACAAATCACGCCGACCCTTCGCCTTCTTAACGAATCCCGCCTCACGTCGCAACAGATATCCCGCAAGAACTCTTCCGCCGACTCGCCGAAACCCGCAGACTTGCCGAAACCCACAAGAGCTCTCCCGCCGACTCGCAGAAACCACGCCAAATCGCAAAGTTTCTTCCGTCGGATCCCGCAAGGTAGCACGTCGAATCTCTCAAAGTTCCCGCAAGGTTTCTCCTTTAGGAATCGCACAAGGTTCTCGTCGGATCCCCCACCGCCTTCGCAAAATCCCGCAAGTTCTCCATCGTCTTCCCCTAGGTTCCTGCAAGGTTCTCGCAAAGCTCCCGACGAATCCCGCCGAACCCTGAAAGAAGTTCTCCAACTCACTTCCGTCTACGCCTTAGGTAACCTCTTCCTCACCCGTACTTGGACGTCCTCACTAGTGACGCCTTCCTTTTTGAATGTTCATTAAAGCTTAGAGTAGGGCTTCTCTCTCTAGATCTGCAATGTCTCCAAGGACAACTGCTGGGTTGGTCACCGGTTGCGAGCTTGTTCGAACTGGGTTCTCTCACGCTTCGGACGAATTCCGCAACATCATTCTGATGCTGGAAGAGGCTGGGCTAACATTCGTCCTGGAGCACCCTTGCAAAATCCTGGACAAAGAAGTACTGGAGTTCTTCGCCACCGCAAGACTCCGAAATGGCGACTCACTAATCAAAAGCAAGGTGGCTGGGGCAAAGGTCAAGCTGTCTGCCAGCAAGCTGACTCGCTACCTGCAGCTTTCTAGCTCGGAGCATGAGAACTATCTGGAGGACGAGGACAAAACCAGAACTCTCCTATTCTGCGGTCTCCCACGAGGAACTCGGTCAATAAAGAGAAAGGATATGAATGAAGAAGGGAAGCTCCTGTCTGATATTATTGGAAAGGTGCTCATCTGCAAGCCGGGCTCTCATGACCATATCTCAGGAGATATGTTCAAGATCCTGATAACTGTTGTCTGCCGTAAGAGGTTCAACTGGGGGGAGTTGCTGTTCGAGAAGATCAAGGACACCTTGGGCACTCCGAGTTTTGGCCGCATCATAAGTCTATATCTAAACCAGCTAAATGGAGACAAGTTTGACATGAGCAAATGTGTCCCCCTCCACTACTTGAAGAAGATGGACACAAGTGTGTTTGATCGATGGGAGAGGCGTATTGGGCAGACTGCAGTGGAAGAGCAACAAGGAGTATCTCCAGCAGTAACCCCCGGTGAAATTCCTGATACCCTGACTGCAGGAATCGAGGGGGAGCCTCTACCCTCGCATACTGATGTAGTATCTGACATCTCCCAGCTGGCCAGAGATGCTGTGGCAGATCTACACGAAGAAAGTGAACCTGAGCTGGAGCATGGGGAGGCCCCAAACCGAAACGAGCAAGGAGCCGAAGCTACTGGAATGGAGACTGCTGACAACGAGTTGGAAGATGCTGTTGATATAGATGATTTCTTGGATGATGACAGAGAGGAAGATGGGAATGAGGGACATGAAGTATTGGAGGCTCCAGATCTTGTTGAACCTCCATCGGACAAGGATGCACCAGTGGAGGGGGAGTCAGATAAATCTACCGAGGCCGCCAGCATTCCTCCATTAGAGACTGTGCTTGTATCCAGCTCTACAGATGCGTCTGCTGAAGGGCAAGGTCCACAAGTGCCTCCGGCTCTTCCATTACGAGATGAGCTAGCCACTCACACAGTAAATGTCATTCAGGGAATTGTGAATGAACTCAAAGACTCCTTTGCTAACGCTCAGAATAAACTGCTGAAAAGGATTAAGACTTCTGAAAATCTGATGCTCAAGAATATGGTGCAGATCAATCATAAACTTGACGAGATGGACAAGAAATTTGAAGAAAAGTATACCGCGGCCGGCGAAGCTGTCACACTCCTTATGGCCGGATTGAAAAAGAACACTGATACTCTTGCTGTCGTAAATCAGAATGCACATGTTGTCGCCAACAACATTCAAAAGTTTGACGGTAATATGGTCACTCTCAACGCCAATCAGCAGGCCTTGGTCTCTGAATTCTCCAAGACCACGAAGCATATTGATGACTCCCTACATTCCTATGCCAACTTCATAGCTGTAGAAGCCAAAAAGGGGGAGAAGGAATACATAGCTAAGATGACTGAGCTCCGAGAAGTCATGATCAAAAACTTCGAACAGTCAAATAAGTACGTCTATGACAGCTGCCGGTGGATGCTCCACCAGGCGTTAGGCATCCCCTTGGCTGAAAATCCTGCAGATATTCATCCTCCTGAGACATCTATGGCCGCTGAGGGAGTAAGTGCTGCTGAGGGAATAAGTGCAAGTGCAGCAGATGTTCCCATAAGTGAAGATGATGCTAGGGCTCTCTCCAAAGCTAAACTGAGGAGCATGTTTGATCAAGAGGCCCTAGCAAAAGCCAAGGCCAAGAGAAAAGCTCAGGAAGAGACCTCCAAGGAGACACTAGCTGAAAAGAGGATCAGAATGAGTGAGGAGGACGTACGAAACGAAAAATGGAGTCCAGTTTCAAGGAACATCATCTTAGACACCTTCTGGCTGCAAGAAAGAGGAGAGATCAATCGAAACGAAGTATATAGCCAGTATGAGTGGGAAACGCACAAAACATTTGAAGCGAAACGCAACATCTTTTTCAGAAACAACAAGGATGCAGATAAAGTTCCTCCTCCTAGGTATTACCCGAAGCCCAAAGAATACATGGAGAGGCAAAGCAAGAAGTACTTGGCTCAAAATCTTAAGGGTGACTTAGCCAAGGAAAAATAGTCAATAACTTATAACTTGTCACTTTGTCTTAAGAACATTTAATGATTATTGTTATCATATGAACAATTCTGAGATTATATGTGTATATATATATATTGGTATATATATTTGAATTTGTGAATGACTCAAGTTCTGATCTGGTTGCATATATTCTCTTGTGCTGCATGTTTAATTTCTGAATGCTATGTTTATTATTTGATAGGTGTTATTCATCTTAGCTAGTAGGGTTTTGGCTTCGTCAAATAGGGGGAGATTGTTGGGTATTGTATCCACAATTACCTGGATTTGAGGAAGCCACCTGTCAAGCTAAGATGAATTCACAATGTATTTGATGAAACATCTTAAGTTGTACTTGCAGCTCCTCCACGCTAAGTGCACACCAATGTCAGGGTGCAGTAGGTCAATATACACGGGTCTGCAAGACGTAATCCCTCGTTGAGCAGATCAGTGTGTTGGCCTACGTGTACTCTCTCTATTGGAGTGCACTTACTTTCAAGTACAGGGCCGTTCATATGCAAGAGAAGACAAGGAGCATGGATGGGTCAAGGAGCAGCTCTTGGGTGGAAGACGAAAATTCGTCCAAGGAAAATTCGACGAGAATCACCAAGTGATTCTCGCCGATTCGGCGAGAATCACTAGTGATTCTCGCCGAATCGACGAGAATCATTAGTGATTCTCGCCGACCCCTTCTGGCTACCTCAAAACGGTGCCAAGTAAGATTCGGCGAGAATCACTAGTGATTCTCGCCGAACCAGTGGTTAAGCAGCTCATGAATACCAAGTGAAAATCGCTGAGAATCAATAAGTGATTCGGCGAGAATCACTTGGTGATTCTCGCCGATTCGTCGAGAATCACCTGCGATTCTCGCCGATTTTCACTTAGCGATTTCTCGGGATGCTGCTGGACCGGATTATGCCGCTGGACTAGTTTGAATCGGATTTCGGGGTTATACGTGTGGGTCCCACAAACGGTCATATTGGAGTTATCTACAGTATATATATTCGGGTATTTTGAACAGTAAAGTTGAGACAAAAATCAGAAACCGAGCCGCGACGTAACCCTAAAATCGCGATTCCTCTCCGCCGCCGCCGTCACGCTCGGGCAAGTTGGTCGCCGCTGCTGATCGATTTTCTTCCCGATCTCCGGCGACAGAAGCTTAGCAAAGCTTGAGTCTCACGCGTCTATCCAGAGATCCCTTGTCTCTCGATTTGTTGACCGGGAAAAACTTCCCCGTCCGAATCGATCGAGACGACCGATCCTCGTGTGACCGTTGGTAGACCTAGCTAGCTTCGCTACGAAGTTTGGATCTCCAAGTTCAGCAGCCGCTCATCATCATAGCCGCCGATCCCGAAGCTAGCCGCCGCTCGTGTTGCCGCCGCCGGTTCAGGGGAGATCCTCTCCAAGAGAGACCAAGGTTGTAGACTCTTCGTTGACTTCACGAACACGTCGTCGAACGAAGAGGAACACCGTAGTCTGCAAACGAAGTTTGTATCTACTGTACATTCTATATTTACTTTTGTTGTAAAGGAACGATTGTTCCGTGTTGTAAGGGTTGAGTGCAACCCGTTTTGTGGGAGTGTTGACTCTCACGTGTGGAAGGGTTCCTTCCGATAGTACAGGGATTGGATTTCAATCCTGTTGGAGAAGAGACCGAGTCGTCCCTTGTTGGGAGATAGGTCGAAGGGGGAAAGTGGATGTACCCAAGTCGGGGAACCACTATAAATTGCCTGTGTATTCTGTGTGCTGTGCTTTTTATTTTTATTGTGCAGGTACATTCGTAAATTCCGCAAAAGCGCTACACGTCACCTATCCCCCCCCCCCCCCCCCCCCCATAGGTGCACATAGCTGACACTAGGTAGACTTTCAGTTGGAATGAAGAATCTGATGCAGAAGCAATGTGCGGAGGCCCGACCTTAGTAGAAGCAGCAAGGTGTGGAGGCAAACCATGTTTGCAATAACATGTGGCCTCAAGATGATTATCCCGACCGCATTAAGTGCATTTAAGGGGGAGGGGGGGGGGGGGTTCCGGCACGTCCTCGTCCCCGAGATGGGTGGAGACCACCACGGTATGAAGAACCACGGGTGGAATGAGTTTGTGTAGGCAGCTGGAGAAGTGCCAGAGAGGAAATCATAGGAGCCTCCGGTGGCGGTGTAACCTTCAGAAGCATAGAGCAAACATCTGAGAGAGAGGGAGTAGTAACCGAGGAGAGAATATGAGCACGAACACTATGCAGGTGAGAGGGGACACATGTCATCATCATAGCAATCCCGACTGCCTCTTTTTGTGCCAGTTGGGCGACCAAGTCAGTGATAGGGGGCTGGTGCTGTATTCATTCCTCAACAAGGGTCTTGGTCTTAGCGACGAAGGTCATATCACCTGGTATCCCGAGGTCAAGAGATTGAAGATCTGTAATGATCTCGAACAAGTGCTGGAGACTGTTCTGGATAGAATAGAAAGAGTGAAGTTCCTCCCACATTGACTTGGCTGTGTCATGATACATGACCATCCTGTAGGGCTCGGTATCCATGGAATTGAAAAACCAAGATTGAACACGACCGTCATCACGAAGCCACTCGTCAGCGGGTGCAGAAGGTGTAGCCCGTGTCAAATGATGTAGAAGCCCTTTCGTCTGCAGCACACGACGAACAAAGTGCACCGGGCGTGCACCCACTCGACAAAGTTCCGTTTGCCATTGAGAGAAATGGTGGTAATTCGAAGTTCATCCTGAAGTTCAGTAGCGGAAGCAACAACACGAGCCGAAAGAGACGAGACAACAGTTGAGTCCATAGAAGCATCGGTGGAAGCCATGAAGCAGAGGCCGGGCGGTCAGGCGGATAGGCCAAGCGAATAGCCGGATACCGAGCAGAACGCGCACAGACAGAACACACACGGACAGGCCGGGCGGTAAGGCGGATAGGCCGAGCAAAAGGCCAGAGACCGCGAGATGCAACCGTGCGAACAGAACGCGCCCCTGCAAGACGAGCAGAGACCGCGGGAGGTAGCGGCTAGAGCAGACCGCTAGAACAAACCCCGGGAGCGATAACAAGAACAGTCTGTGAGAACAGAACTGTCCGCTAGAGCAAACCGCAGGAGAAACTGCGGGAGAAGTTGCGAGAAGCTGGTGGAGTAAAACCGCGTGAGAAGCGGATAGAAGCTGCAACGGACAGGAGAGAAACCACGCGAGAAAGCTGTTGCGGACAGAAGGGTAGCCACTGCGGACAGAGAAGAGTAACCGCACGAGAAGCTGCTGCTGACAGAGGAGAAACTGCGCGAGAAGCTGCTGCGGACAGAAGGGTAGCCACTGCGGACAGAGAAGAGTAACCACGCGAGAAGCTGCTGCGGACAGAGAAAAGTAACCGCGCGATAAGCTGCTGAAGACAGAAGGATAGCTTCTGCGGACAAAGAAGAGTAACCGCGCGGGAAGCAGATAGAGGGTCCCACCAAACTTTGAAAGGGAAGGTGATGCGGAGCAGAGACGAGCACGAGCTTTGGCCCCGTTCGGGGCTGATTTGGCGACTTACCATATATGGCGTGCCCAGATCGACGATCGGACTCCGCGGTTGCGTCCGGCACGTCGCCACGAGTCAAAAACATATATTAGTTTTTTTTTGAGCTTATTTTCATGTATTTAGTGGCCGATCCCAACGGCCAATCATAGTCGTTGATGATGAAGCCCTAATTTGTTCTCTTCTTATAAATATTGGTCTAAGTGGCTGAACCAAGGCATTGCAGATTTTGGAGACATTGAATCCCGGAATCCCGAGATCCCTCCCCGGTGCCGACGCCGTGGAACCCTAGGTGATGACTCCTTGGCCTCCAAACTCCTCAAGGTAATCCCTACCCCCACCTTCATTTTCCACGCCTCAAACCATCGTTTCGCCCGCTGCAGCCCGCCATTCCAGCCCCCGGAAAACAACCGGCCTGCTGCCCCTTTTCCGCCGCCCAACCCGCCTCCTCCCCTCAACCCGCCTCCTCCCCACTGCTGGCCGACCAGCCCTCATCTCTTACCAAATCCGGCCACCCCAAGGGCCTTTTTGCCCTAGCCGACTACCCCCACATATCCCCTCCATGGATCCACCATCCTAATAGCCCAAAAATTCTAGATCAGTCCAGAACAGGATTATAGCCACCCGATCCGTTATTTTCACCGCACAAACTTTCCATTTTTGTCCGGATCCGACCCTAAATAGCGGATCTACCCACCCCCCGGCCCGGATCTACTTATTTGCGGCCGCATCCACCATTTTATTGTCCGTTCGCACCGTTCTCCGCTGAGGGCAGCCACCGTCACCGTCGCCTCGCCACCGGTTCCATCTCCGATCGCCGATCTACACATCCGGCCCTCCAAATCTTCAGTGGCTCGGTTCAACCCTCTACTTTGTGAGCGTTTGTATTACTGTACTATTTGATTCATATTTGCATTGGGTAATTTATCATATCTTGCTGCGATTTTTGTTCGTGGAAATTTGTTTTTGTGCACTAATAACTTGCAGGACGGGGCATTCGCCGCACACTTTGCTTTGGCCCTCCGAGCGGAGGAAAGCCATTCCAATTGCCTAAATAAATAATTGCTTTTCTATTCAAATATCTGTGTGGTGCTAAAACTTACATTGCATAAATTATTTGTCAAATACCGATCATTGCATTACATGTAGAGTTGGATTAGCGTGTCACCCTGACACGATCACCTAGCGTTGTAGGTTTTGTGTACCACTAGCCTACCCCTACATCAGGACTATAAAAGGACTGAGGGAGGGAGAAAAGAAGAGAATCCACGGAGGGCTGGGAAGAGCCAGTTAGAAAAAGGAGACCGCAAAGAAGCGCAGTTAGAAGGGGGGGGGGGAGGGCGGTTAAAACGAAAGGCCGGTAGTTAGAAGGGGAGGCCGGCGATTAGAAAAATTCAAATCGCCAAAAGGACCGTTTCGAGCTTTGATACCATGTAGAAAGATACTCAGTCAAAACTTGTAGACAGTATTTTCACTATTCACTATCAAGTATGAATACATATATATATAGGAAAAGAGAGAGAGATGAGTCCCAAAACAAACAATGTGGGACTAAAACTAGAGACCTAAATGTGTCTATAAATGGGCTGTTTACATATTCTTCATAATATTCTCTAACAAATATAAAGATCTTTGATTACTTTCAATTTGATCATCTTTGAGTTTTATATTTCCCCTGCACATTGTATTGATTTGTGAGAGAATTTAATAATTAATTATAAACCTTATTCACCCCCTCTCTTCTAAAGTTGCTTAGCAATCCAACAAGAATGATTCTTCTGTTTCTAAAAATATCACAATCAAATATTATTTTGATGAAATAATTTAATCTTGTTTGTCATTTCATCTGTGAATTAGTCTTGGGGCAACCATTTGACTGGAATGTGCATGCTATAAACAATCAAATAGGTTCATGGAGTAGAGCAGCAGCCTCTTAAAATGAATATGGTTGACTTGGATTAAAAGTAAAAAGATGTTTTTTTTTATTGTTGTTGCAATTCCTAGTCGAGAGGCCATGCTTCTAAATAACAAAATGGGCCTTTTTGCTTGACTTCCTACAAATGTTCTATAAATAGGTTTCTTCCTCATCACTAAAAAAAATTAGTTTCATTGGTTTTGATAGTTTCATCCTCTGGATTAAGTTCTAATTTTGCTTTCAATTTTATTAAATTAATTAAATGGACTTAAAACGTGAACAAAGAAGATTAAACAAGATTTAGTGGGGCCTCAGTCGTATAGTTCTACTAGAACCTTACTGGCTGGCAGTGACTGCCATTACGTTTCAACAGAGTTTTGTTCAACCTATAAAATTTAAGTCAAGCTTTTGTTTTCACCAGTACCCCAAAAGTTAATAGTTTTTACCAGTACTAGAACCTTACGTGGTCGTCCAGCCCCTACAAGGTTTTCGCATTAAAATAGAGCTCGCACAATTTCTGCGACTCTCATGCTGATTGCTGTTAGAATTAACATCCTTTTTTGGATTAACAAAATATTTAACAAATATTTTGTACTTGATGCTAGTAGTACAAGATTATTATCATATGGTATTGTTTCTTTCTTTAATAGACAAGTCCATCAAAGCTAGCAAATCAGTGGATACAAAAAAGGAGGGTTCTGTGGAATTTGAATTATCAAATAGTGAATCTCAGCAGATTTCTGCTCAGACATTTGCATATAGGGAACTTGTTGCTGCAACAAAGAATTTCAGGGGTGACTGCTTTTTGGGAGAGGGGGGATTTGGCAAAGTTTACAAGGGTAAGCTTGAGAGCTCTAACCAGGTTAGTTTGTAATTTTTGTTCCCTCTTTTTTGATCTTATTCATCCTAAAATTGTTCCAGAATTTCCATTTGATGGCAACATGTCTCCATTTTCTTACCATTTTATTTTTTAAAATGTTTAAGATTCATTTTTAATGCTGGTTTCATATTATAGATGTTTACGTATCTGTATAGCAATGAAATCCGGCTTTTCATTATATGTGCTGCTTGGTTGAGTTTCTCTTTCTCATGGAACAGTTTGAAATTGGTAAAGGTAACTGATGCAGGACAGTCATCAACACCAGTCTGCCACCCTGGCGCCAGGAGTCGGCACCTGCCCTGGGGTCCCACCCGGAGTCCACCCGATAGGCTTTATCAGGCCCGCGGGTTGTACGCCTCAACCCGTCTCCGGTCCCACCACAGGAATCTGAAAGGTTGTTGAGACCGAGATTCGATCTCGAGACCTCCTTGATAAAGCCTATCAGGTGGACTCCCGGTGGGACCCCTAGGCAGGTGCCGACTCCTGGCGCCAGGGTGGCAGGCTGGTGTTGATGTCTGTCCTGCATCAGTAATTGCTTTATGAAGTGGCTTAGGAATTTTTTTTAAAAGTGCAGCTTTTCCTTGAAGATGTGCAGGCTTAGGTAACTGCTATATATATATATATAAAGCAAAAATAAAAGGCTACAAATAGTCGGCGTCATGCATCAAAAGCTGAGAGAAAACTGTGGTTATAGGCATTCCACTTTCCCACTCAAAATCAGTCTCACATGCATTTTTTGCGATATGGTCAGCTGCCGAATTTGTCTTGCAGTCGATTTGAGATATCACCATTCTTGGATAGTCTTTTAGGATACATGCTAAGGAAGTTTCAGCATCGTCCGTATAGCAGCCCAAAATAATTCGGTTTATCCTTGAACATGCATGTGCCGAGTCGCCCTCTAGAATAAATCCCGCAATACCGGTGAGGTACCGTGTCTCAAGCGAAAGCCAAACCCTTGCGGCAAGTGCAGCTTTTCCAAGCCTAGTTTCTTGAAGAGGAGTTTGACTATTTTTGGCTGAAGAATGCTTCGGCTTTGTGGCAGCTTTCTCCAATCAGAAAAGATCCAAAAAGCTGAAGCAAACATAAATTTATAGGTTTTTATGTTAACTTGAGGCTTCAAAATGGTTGTAATGCTTCTTACGTGTTGATTACTGTGAGCAATCATACTGGAGAAAATACTTGTGCGAATTAGAGTTGGTACTCATGTGGCATTGTAGAAAGATAAATAATGAAAGATAATTCGCAAAAACCAGCCCTAAGTAGATGGTTTATGACTAATGGTGTTAATATTGATTAAAAGGTGATCTTTTTTCACCATACTTTTTTGTTATGGTATATCTAGGGATTACCATTATGGTATTGTCATATTGTCATTTTGTTGTCCTTATCCCAACCATTTGGGATTGGTTTATGAATGCTAATTTTTCATTTGTTCCTACTAAATGTTTTAATGTTAAATTTATTTATCGTAGATCATTTTGAACAACATTACTGTGAAGAGAGGTCCAAAACCTTGTATATACTTCTTGAATTGATAGTTACAAGTATGAATACATTTATATAGGAAAGGAGAGAGAAGAGAAATCCCAATCTAACATGTGAGACTAATACAATGAGGAAAAGAGGGAAAAATTGGGCCACTAGATGGGCCCTAAACTGGGCTTCTCTAACACTCCCCCGCAAGCTGGAGCGTACAAGTCGTAGGCACCAAGCTTGGATAAAAACTAATAGTTTCGCGGCCGGGAGAGAGCTTTAGTCAAGATGTCAGCAACTTGGTTTGTAGCAGGGACATGCTCCAACACTATCTTCTTTGACTGTACTTTTTCCCGGATAAAATGACAGTCAACTTCAATATGCTTTGTGCGTTCGTGAAAAACTGGATTCTTGGCAATATGTATGGCGGCTTGGTTGTCACAGAATAGGGTCGCCGGTGATGAGAGACGAACACCTAAGTCACCTAGAAGGCCCTCAAGCCAAGTTAACTCAGAAACGACAGCGGCCATAGCCCGGTACTCGGCTTCAGCAGAAGAGAGAGCAATCATGATTTGTTTCTTGCTACGCCAAGTTCTGAGATGTACTCCAAAGTAGGTACAAAAACCCGTTGCGGAGCGCCTATCATCAATGGATCCATCATAGTTAGCGTCAGAGTACGCGACAAGAGATAAAGATGTGGATGGCTTGTACACCAGCCCTTGTCCTGGAGCGGTCTTGAGATATCGAAGAATGCGCTCAACAGCCTGAAGATGAGATGTCCTGGGAGCATGCATAAAACGACTCACGACTCCTACAACAAAAGAGATGTCTGGGCGAGTAACCGTGAGATAGATCAGCTTCCCAACCAAGCGTCTATAGTATTCTGGATTTGTAAGCAGCTCATCGGAGTCAGAGCTATGGGCTGAGAGCTTGTGATTAGCGTCCATAGGAGTATCCGTAGGTTTTCATCCAGAATAGCCGACATCATGAAGAAGATCCATACAGTACTTCCTTTGTGATAACACAAGACCATCAGGGCGTCGAGCAACCTCAAAGCCAAGAAAGTATCGAAGGTTGCCAAGGTCTTTGGTCTGAAAGGCAGAGTTTAACTGTTCCTTGATATGTTGTATCCCTGTAGTATCGTCGCCAGTAATGAGGATATCATCAATATAGACAAGTATCATCACAGTTCCGGTTGCCCGGTGTCGGGTGAAGAGAGAGAAATCAGCCGAGCTCCGAATAAAGCCAATATCACAGACAACCTTGCTGAATTTTTCAAACCAAGCCCGCGGGGATTGTTTGAGACCATAATAGACTTCCGAAGAAGACAGACCCGAGACTCCCCCGTGGTCTCAAACCCGGGAGGTTGGTGCATGTAAACAGTCTCCTGCAGATCGCCGTTGAGGAAGGCGTTCTTAATATCCAACTGATAAAGAGGTCAATGTCGATGAACATCCAATGAGAGAAGAACGCGGACGGTGTTCAATTTGGCCACCGGAGAGAAGGTTTCCTCATAATCCAAACCATGTTGCTGAGTAAAACCTCGGGCCACGAGGCAGGCCTTGAGTCGCTCCACGATGCCATTCGCCGCATGTTTAACAACAAAGACTCACTTGCAGCTCACACAGTAGAGGAACCAAATCCCAAGTCCGGTTAGCCCAGAGAGCCCGCATTTCATCGTCCATGACCGCTCGCCACCCCGGGTGTTGCAGCGCCTCCTGCACAGTGTTAGGAATAGAGATAGAGGAAAGAGAGGTGGCAAAGGTGTAGAGAGGTGGACTCAACCGATGGAGAGAAACATAGTTGACCAAGGGATGAGCTGTAGAGGCGGGAGCTGGATCTGCCGTTGCCGGGGTGTCGCTGGAGGGTGGTAGCTGGTGCAGGGAAGCATCCTTGAAGCGACGGGTGTAGACACGGATAAGGGGTGGAGGAAACCAGGGGGGTCAGGGAGAGAGGTGGTTGGAGATGGCAGAGAAGAGGACGTGACAGGTATAACAGACCGAGGAAGAGGATGAGAGGAAGTCGAAGTGGGTGAAGGTAAGTGGAAGGGTTGATCTTCGCAGAACGTGACATCCGCCGAGACGACCAATTTGCTATCAGAATGAGAGTAGCAAACATACCCCTTCTGAGTATGAGAGTAGCCAACAAACATATATTTGGCCGCCCGAGGAGCAAGTTTGTCGGAAGGTGGGCCAAGAAGTTGAACATAACAAACACAGTCGAAGACTCGCGGGGTGAGAGAGGTGGGATTCACGGAAGGATAGAGAAGTTGAATAGGTATGGCAAAGTTAAAACCAGAAGAGGGTAGGCGGTTGATGAGATGACATGCTGTGGAGACAACAAAATTCCAATAGTCGGCCGGAACCTGCATTTGAAACATAAGGGACCGAGCAACATCAAGGAGGTGACAATTTTTCCGTTAAACCACCACATTTTGTTGAGGGGTGTACGCACACGAAGTTTGATGGATGGCGCCAAATTCGGTGCAAAGAGTGGAGAAGGTGCGACTAGTGTACTCACGAGCGTTATCAGTGCGAATGAATTTAAGAGGGGTGACAATCTGCGTATGCATTTCAGTTAAAATGCACGAAACACAGAGGTAAGTTCAGTACGATCATGTAGTAAATATAACCATGTAACACGCGAGTAGTCATCAATAAACGTGACAAAATAGCGGAATCCAAAGATACTGGGGACTTTATAGGGACCCCATACATCAGAATGAACTAGAGATAAAAGAGTACTACTCCGGGTACATGCAGTGAGGAAGGAAGAACGATGCTGTTTACCGTAGATACAAGATTCACAAGAGAACTCCTATAGAGGAACATCAGGAAGAGTTCGCTTGAGGATCAGAAGAGGAGTATGGCCAAGACGGTGATGCCGGTCGACGGTGGAGACATCAAAGAGAAGAGTGCATGGTATATCCAAAATGTAGTGCCCATTCACCAGCTGCCCCTCACCAATGATACTCCGGGTGCGACGATCCTGCATAAGAAAAGAGGAAGGAAAAAAGTTATGCAACAATCAAGTTCATGTGTTAGGCGACTAACAGAGAGTAAATTGAAGGGCGGCCCCAAAACATGAAGAACCGATGAGAGAGAAAGGGCCGGGGTAAGTTGGAGAGCTGCGGCGCCAGAGACCGGTAAAGTGTCACAATTGGCCACAGTGATATGCGAAGGATGAGCCGTCTGGAGATACTGGGAAGGCTTCTGGGAGGTAATATGGTGTGTAGCGCCAGAATCAACGATCCAGCGGGGGCTATGAGAGAGACTTGTTATACCTTCCGCAAAAAAAGACGCAACCAAGCTGGAGGAGCGGCCGAGGACACCCTGTAGCTGTTGGAGTTGGGTGCGAGCTCATCGATATGTTGGCGAGTAGTAGACGCCGAATCCCGAGTAGAAGCCCCAGTGGGAGCAGAAGCAGTAGAGGAAGTATCCGCAAGGTGGGGAGGTAGACCATGCTTGCGGTAACAAGTAGCCTCGAGATGACCATCCCGGCCACAGTAGGTGCATTTCATAGAAGAACGACCCCCCACGCCCTCGTCCCCGAGACGGAGGTCGGCCTCCCCGGGTGGAAGAGCCACGAGCGGGAGGAGGGGTCAGAAGGAGAGGCTGCTGAAGGAGAGCAGGTCCAAATCCTGGAGGTGTCTCAGTAGGAGGCGTAACTTTAAGCAGCAAGGAGTAGACATCTGACAACGAAGGAGTCGTCGTAGAAGAGAGAATCTGAGCCCAAACACTATGCAGGTGGGAACACAGGACATCATCATCACGATGGTGACAGCCTCTTTCTGGGCCCGTTGAGTAGCGAGATCAGTGGTTGGAGGCTGATGTTGAATCCAGGTCTCGGCCAGGGTCTTGGCTTGGGGAACAAAAGATATCATATCACCGAGAGCACCTGGAGTGAGGTTTTGAAGGTCGGAGAGAATATCATATAGGTGCTGAAGACTGTTGTTCCCCGAGTAAAAAGAGTGTAGTTCCTCCCACATGGCCTTGGACGTGTCATGATACATGGTCGTCCTGTAAGGCTCAGTATCCATAGAATTTAGGAGCCAGGACTGGACCCGACCATCATCGCGAAGCCAGTCATCAGAGGGAGCATCGGGGGTAGCTCGGGTCAAGTGATGAAGAAGACCCTAGGTCTGCAGGACACGTCGAACCGAGTGAACCCACTCAACGAAGTTCCGTTTTTCAGTCAGTGAAATGGTAGTAATCCGGAGCTCATCGCGGAGTTCAGAAGTCGTGATAGCCGCACGGGCTGGAGGAGCAGAGGTGGCAGCGAAATCATCAGAAGCCATGCGGTTATCCGAAGAGACCGGGCGGCTAGCAGGGGGGAAGACCGGGCGGCGAGTAAGGAGAAGACCGGGCGGCGAGTAAGGAGAAGACCGGGCTAGCAAGGAGAAGGTCGGGCGGCTAGCAGGAGGAGGTCGAGCGGCTAGCAGGAGAAGGCGCTCGGCTTAGCAGAGAAGGCCAGGCGGCTAAAAGAGAAAGCCGGGCAGCTAAAACAGCAAGCCGGGCGGCTAGAGGGAAGCCGAATAGAGAGATAAGGAGTGGTAGAAACAGAAGCCGCACGGTCTCGGCGGACACACCAGCGGCAAGGAGAGTCGCGACCAGGATGCAGCTTGCAGAAAGAGAAGAGACCGCTAACGACAAGACAAGTCGCAGCGGCTAGCCGATGTAGTGGCAGGATAGGGAGTCCGCACGGGCAAGGTGAGGCCACCAGCGACAAGTAAAGGTGCCACGATCTAGATGCGGACACTCGGCTAGAGGAGAAAGCGCGATAACGTGAGAGAAGTCGCGACCAGCGGGAAGAGGGAAAGCCGAGAAGAAGGGGGGGGGGATAGCAAGAGAGACCGCTCGGTCAGAGACAGCGGGAGACCATGGCGACTAGAGAAGTGACGGAAGGCGGAAAGGAGAGAAAAACAGGCCGCGCGGATAGTGAGGAAGACCGCACGGATAGATACAAGAGAAGGTGGGCCCCACGTGAGAGTTTATAAAAGAGGTAGGAGGAGGAGGAGAAGTGGAAGCCACGAGGAGACAAAGTAGAGAGAGCGGTTAGAGGGAGACAGGCCACACGATACGGCGGCTAAGAGGGAGGAGGACATGGCCGGACAAGCAAGTCCGGGCGGACAGAAGTAGGAGACCGCGAACAGTAGACCGAAAACAAATACAAGGAGTAGACCGGTTGCCTCTGATACCATGTAAAGTGAGTCCCAAAACCTTGTATATACTTCTTGAATTGATAGTTACAAGTATGAATACATTTATATAGGAAAGGTGAAAGAGGAGAAATCCCAATCTAACATGTGAGACTAATACAATGAGGAGAAAAAGAGGGAAAAATTGGGCCACTAGATGAGCCCTAAACTGGGCTTCTCTAACAATTACCATATGCTTACCATTTTCCTCCCTAATCCTTCATTCCTTCCATAATAATTTTAGCTACTCATCTAATATACTATTATTCTCTTGCATAAAGTTTTTATTATTGTTGGAACTAAGTTTTCGAACACCCTTGCCTGATGCTCAAATTAACAGAAGGGGAACAAATCAGGCGAGGTAAGCATCTTTGGAGCATGAGCTTAGAATAAAACAAATTAGTTTACTATTCTAAATATCATCAAAATTCCAAAAGATACACATTTTATATAACCAAAAAAGGAAATTTCTCAGAGCGCGATTAACAGTAACAATAGTTAACAATAGCTAAAGCTGCAAAAATTTCAATGCTATAATTCTCTTTTGGTTTCTACGTCTATTTCCACAATTTGTTTCTAGTTCTTTATTCATTACTCGGGTCATATTCCTTATTGGTTCTTATATCTTTGTGCGATCAAATTTTACCTAGCCTTCTATTAGGCGGACAACTATGCTCTTATTCCTCTTTGCCAGATTGGCAACACTGCGCTCATCAACCTCCACTAGATGAGAACTATGTGCTCATTAATCTTTGTCATTCCATTGGCTCGGTAAATATTTGGAGGATAGCTATGCGCTCATCAACTCGTACTAGAAGTACAACTATGCGCACATCAATCTCTAGTTTCTCATTTTCATGGAAAGTATCAGGTCACTGTTAGCCCCTTGACTTATGTAATCCTATCATCATATGAAGTTAGCTGAGGGAAATTTAATTCATGACCAATGTTGCAAATGTTGGGGGGCACATCGGTTTAGGTATTTCTTGTCGGTTTTAATATGTCAGGGGATATATTTGGGATATTTTATATATCTGATTTTAGTATTTAGTTATTTATATGCTTAGTTATATATAAATATAATATTTTTAATTTTTATATATTAATACATTAACAATTTATACTTGGGCATTAGTGAGATTATGACGCAAGATAGGGCACAATGGCGACAAAAGATCCATATAGCCGACCCCACTATAGTGGGATAAAGGCTTGAGTGTTGTTGTAATACACTAACAATTTAACATTTATTTAATCTTTAAATATACCAAATTATTATAAACATTTTATGTTACGTGGGTAATAATAGTATAACGCATGGAAGAAGGTCAGAGGAGCGGAAGTCAAGAAGTAGTCTACGATGATGAAGATAATGAACCTTCAATACAAAATCTAAAGGTTATGCAAAATCAAAGTCAATGACGGATGGACACAGGGATGAAAAACAGCGGAAGCAGAAAGATAGTCGAGAGCTAGAGCACAAAACAATTTAAGTAATAAAATTTAATTCAACCGATAAATGTTGAGATATATCGGCCAATATATCAGTGCTACATCCGTAGATATATCGGTGATACTTCAGTCATAGTTGATATATCCGCAGATATATTCCAAAATGATACTTTGCAAAACAATATCGAAACCATATCATTTTGCCTATGAAATCTTTATTTTGGCCGACATGTCGGTCATGTGAGACGATATCCATAACGCTGTTCATGACTAACAAATATGAACTCATTTTACCTGAATTTTCTATTGAGCACTAAGTCTATGTCTTCTAGTATAGGTTGGTGTTGTTTTTTCTTCTCTAACTTCAACCTAGGTACTCTGTATGAAGTTGCATAAGGATTCCAATCCGACATAGTTCTTTCAATGTTATTATAAAACTCCCACATAGCATCTGCTCGATGTGAATCCAACAGAAGCGGGCGGTGGTGGCATCCTGGTGACCTCTGCCGTGGTAGTAATAGTTAGCCATGACGCAAGGCTTTGGCAGTTGCAAGATGTGGTTCCCAAGGTGGATCAATTAACACTAGTGAGCTTGTTTAAGACATCGAAACAGCAAAGCATGAAGCTTTCACCAATGAGGAACTGAGGTTTTGATTGCGAGAGGATGACAAGAACAAGCTCGGTGGTGGAGACAAGATGACAGATACTGGAACTATCTTTAACGGAGGATGACCCACGAACTCAGATTGGTTAACTTTATCTAGCTATTATTATACCAACTGATAACATTGATTTGTTTCATTAATATAATTTCTTGTTGTATTTTAACAATTTCATAATTCAAACCAGATCATAATTCAAAAAATCTCTGAGTCAGCGCACATTTTATATTGTAATTAGTTACAGACTGCTACATAAATGCTAAGATAACTATTTGATTTTATTGCCTTTTCATTCAACTGTATATAAATCTTATGATATGCACACTATTTGGCTTCCAGATTGTGGCTATAAAACAACTTGATCGAAATGGTTTGCAAGGAAATCGAGAGTTCCTGGTTGAAGTATTGATGCTCAGTTTGCTTCATCACCCTAATCTTGTGAACTTAATTGGTTATTGTGCTGATGGTGACCAAAGACTTTTGGTTTATGAATTCATGGCACTGGGATCCTTGGAAGACCATCTTTATGGTAAGTTTTTCTTGATTGTCTCCTTATTGTATATGCTTGGTGTCTTAGGACAATATTTTTAGAAACAATGTAGTTAGTAGATTTTATTATTTGGCTGGATGCAATTAGAAATAGTAGCCTAAACGTTTCTCAAACACCTTTAAAGGCTTCTATTTATTTCCTTTCTATAGAAAAAAGAAATGAATTGCTGGTGTGTTTATGTGTGTCAAAAGAGCTCGATATCTGTGGACGATTCGTGGTTGGCTCGATTTGTTTTGTCATTTCCGACTTGTAATTCAATTAAATAAGCCAAATTTGTACAATTTATTTAGTATAACATCCCTTTTGATTTTGTTTCTTTGGTTTAGCAATATAACATATATATGTGGATGCTCATATATAAATATGGATATGCATGCAAAGTTTACTATGCATTTTATTGTTAAAGCCCATCAAATATATTGCACAAGTTATGGAAAATTTAAGTTATGAGAATCTTAAAGGACACTGTATTGTAGAGTGTGTTGAGTTTTTCTCCATGCAAATGAAAAATTGTTAATGCATTTGGAGGTCCTAGTTGAACTTAGTCTTATTTTGTATTTTTGTATTCCTGGTTCAAGTCATTTCGTATTTACTGTCTCAGTCATAGCTTCGTCTCGTGTTATTTTTCGGCTTCTATATAAGTCTTGTAAGGTCTTGTTTTGCACTGAGATAATATTATTGTGATATCCAACTTGGTATTAGAGGGAGAAAAAAAAACCTAGCCGATGGCCGATCGTGTGTCGATCCTGCCGTCGTCCCTTGCCTTCTCCGCTCGCGTTCGATCGTCGCCGTCTCCTGCTACTCTTCTTATGTGGCTGCCGGGCGGCCTCCTCCCCACTGCCGGTTGCTGAGAAGGACGTCGTCGTCGTCCTTCCATGAAGCAGTCAGACCGCTCTACTCCCTGCATCTATCTGCTTTTGATATCTTGATTTGCTCTCTGTGCCGACCTGCTGACTGCGCCGATCTTCTCCTTGCGTCGATCTGCTACCTGCGCCGATCTGCTACCTGCGCCGATCTGCTGCTGCGCCAATCGTCTTCCTGCCTCGCCAAACGATTGCCTCAACCATGTTGTTGATCCTATAGCTCTTTTGACTGCTGTCCTCTACAGTTTCCTCTTCTTCCTGATGGTGGATAATTCCTTTGCACTGCCGGATGCCCTCCTTTTTTTCTGTTGCTATTGTTTGAGTTACTGTAGATTCTCCTCGCCGTTATGGGTGATCCGGATTCTTCTGCATCCTCTCCGGATATTATCCAGCCACAAATAAGTGATCCTCAGCGGTCTCATGGACACTCAGGCTCTCTGAAGATTACCACTATTCCTTTAGATGACACAAACTATCTCGAGTGCTCTCGTGCTGCTTAACACGTCATCCGCAGCCACCGGCTGTTTGGTTACATCGATGGAACCATTACAGAACCCCTCAAGACCAACCCCTCATGGAAGCGTTGGGATTCTAACAACTCCCTTGTGATGTCCTGGCTCCTACATTTGATGTCCCTCAAGGTATATCAGAGTTATGTGTTGATGGACTTATCTCATGAGTTCTGGACCCGGGCACAAGAACCGTACTCCCAGATTGGTAACTCTACTCGGGTGTATGAGCTTACCCGTTGCATTTTGGAGTTGCGGCAAGACTCGATGACCGTGTCGTCGTTCTTCTTAGAGTTCGAGCGCTTACATTAGGAATTGGACTACTTTTCTCATTTTACCCCTGCGTATACTGCGGATGTTGTTCAGCTGAAACAATGTGAGGACCGCTTTCGTCTTCATGTGTTCCTCATGAGCCTGAACATGGAGTCTGATATGGTGCGGTCGCACATCCTTCACCGCTCCCCTCTCCCGTGACTTCGGGAGGCAATCAATATGGTTTTTGGGGATGAATTCCGCCGGAAGTCCCTCGGTGTTATTGCTCCTTCAGATCATTCCGCCCTGACTAGTGTGGGTCGTAGCTATGTTCCTAGTCCCGGTTCCTCGGTGTCTACTTGTGATTATTGCTGTCGACGGGGACATACTCGGGAGGTGTGCTTCAAACTTCACCCTCAACTCGCCCCTCGTGGTCGTGTTCGTGGTCGTGGACCTGGACGGGGAGGCCACAGACAGGGTGGTTCTCGGTCTCATGATGCTGCGTACTCGGCTGATGTTTATGATGAGACATTGCATTCCTCTCCAAGCCAGCTCACTGCACACGAGTTGGATGTTTTTCGTCGCTTGCTTCACTCTCAGCCAGATCAGCACTCTGATACTCCTACTTCTCTCGTCATTGTTGTTATGTCAAGTGCTCATGTTGTCCATGCTTCCTCTTCTGAGTGAGTTATCGATTCAGGTGCCACCCACCTGACATAATCTTTCTCATGTTTTCTTTCTTATACTCCCTTGTCTGGTAAGGATAAGGTCATATCTGTTACTGGGAGCTTGTCTCCCATTATGGGCAAGAGACACATCTCTTGTTCTCCGACTATTTCCCTCCCTACCGTTCATGTTCCACCTTTTTCTTGGAATTTATTTTCTATTAACAATATTACTAAATTCCTTAACTGTTATGTAATCTTTTTTTCCTGATACTTGTGTCTTTCAGGAACTGAGTATGAAGTGGAACATTGACAGTGGTAGGAACTGTGGCGGTCTGTACTACCTGGACTCCCAGGCCCTAGCTATCCTCTCCGCCTCTCTCCTGATTTTCTGTTACTACTGATGATGTTCACCACTGGTACCTGCGTCTTGGACATCCGTCGCCTGGTTATCTTCAAAAATTGTTTCCTGCTTTTATTCATTTTCTTAAAACTTTTGTTTGTGATGTCTGTGACATGTCAAAACATGTGTGTCATACGCCATCACATCTATCTGTTATGAGTAGCATTCCTTTTGATGTAATACATTCTGATGTTTGGGGGTCTTCCCATGTGTTATCTGGATTTTGTTATTTTGTTACTTTTATTGATTGTTTTTCTCGCATCACATGAGTGTATCTGTTAAAAAAGAAAAGTGATATTTCTCTTGTTTTCAAGTTTTCTATAAAATGGTGCAGACTCAGTTTAATAGACCTATTCAGGTTCTTTAGAGTGATAATTGAAGGGAGTATGACTATCGTTGCGCCTTTGTTCCTACCTTGCTACTCATGGTATTATCCATCAGACTACTTGTGTTCACACCTCCACTCAAAACAGGATTGCCGAACGAAAAAACCGACACCTGCTTGATGTTACTCGATGTCTCCTTGCCACTATGCATCTCCCTAAGTGCTATTGGGGTGATACTGTGCTCACCGCTGCTCACCTGATCAACCGTTTACGCTCTTGTATCTTAGCTTTGTCACTACTATCGCCCGTCTCTCCACGCCATACCACCCATTTGGCCCCCTGTCTTCGGATGTGTTTGTTTTGTCCACGTTCATCAACCACTGGGACAAACTTGATCCTCAGATTCACCGGTGTGTCTTCCTTGGATACTCCACCACGAAAGGGTATTGATGTTATCATCCTCCATCTAGGCGTGCGTTTTGGGCTATGAATGCTACCTTCAGGGAGGGTGAATCCTATTTTCAGTCTTCGACTCACTCTCTTCGTCAGGGGGAGAGTACCGGTGATATTGAGTCCAATGCTGCCCCTTCTCCCATTATTCCTTTTGCTCCACCATATGCTACTGATTCCACTCCACCGTCCTCGATTCTCTTATCTGATCTTTTGCTCCCTCTCCCCATTTTCGTCATGTATACCACCGTCGTTCCTCGGATACACGGGCTATTAGAGTTCCACCTCTACCAGTGCCCACTTCAGCCTTAGATTTTGATGATGCTGATCTTCATGTCCTGCTTGCGCTGCTGAAAGGTAAAGCTTCTTGTACTCAACAACCCAAATCTTTAATCATGTGGCTTGTTTCCATCTCTCTCTGGGCCATCAGGCCTTTGTCTCTTCTCTCTCCTTTGTTGTTATTCTTAAAACATGGCAGGAAGCTTTAAGCATACCGGTATGGACTCAGGCAATGAAAGAGGAGATGTCTGCATTGGACAAGAATCACACATGAGATATTTCTTCCCTTCCTGGTAAAAGCTATTGTTTCGCGGTGGTTTTTCTCTATTAAGCAGAACCAGGACTATAAAGTTGAGTGACACAAGGCCCGTCTGGTTGCTCAGGGTTACACTCAAACCCATGGAGTTGACTACAGGTACACCTTTACTCATGTGGCAAAGATGGATTCCATTCGGATTGTGGATAAAACCCCAAACTTGTATATACTTTCTCAATAATCAAATAAAAGGTATGAATACACATTTATAGGAGGGAGAAAGTGAGAAGAGATACATATACATGATGTGAGACTAAAGAGGAAAAAAGAAGAAAACTAAATAAATGGGCTCCAACATGGGCCTCTTTACATGGGCTTTTCAAACACTCCCCCCAAGCTGGAGCGTACAAGTCGTAGGCACCCAGCTTGGACAGGAACTGATAAAATAGGGTACTTGATAGGGCCTTTGTGAAAATATCAGCATCTTGTTCAGTACCCGGTACATGCTTCAATTCTATCTTCTTCATTTGAACTTTCTCCCTGATAAAGTGACAGTCCGCTTCAATATGTTTCGTTCTTTCATGGAAGATCAGATTCTTTGCTATGTTTATAGCCGCTTGGCTGTCACATAACAGGATGGCAGGTGAGGGAAGTTTTACTCCTAGATCGGCGAGGAGACTTTCAAGCCATGTAAGCTCAGAGACAATTGATTCCATCGAGTATTCTGCTTCAGCTGAGGATCGAGCAACCGCGGCTTGTTTCTTACTCCGTCAGGTAACAAGATGACCTCCAAAATAGGTACAAAAATCACTGGTTGACCGCCGATCATCTAAAGAACCAGCATAATCTGCATCAGAATACGCAACCAACGTTGGAATAGAGGATGAGGTTTGTATACCATCCCTTGACCCGAAGCTGTTTTAAGGTATCTTAGGATGCGCTCAACGGCTTGAAGGTGAGATATTCGAGGGGCATGCATAAACCGGCTGACCACCCCAACAACAAAGGATATATTCGGTCTTGTGGCCGTTAGGTAGATCAATTTTCCAACAAGTTGTCGATAGTATTCTGGATTTTGGAGAGGAAGATCTGTATCGGAAGCATGTGCACACAACTTATGATTTACATCCATTGGAGTAGTAGTGAGCCCGACTGGTGGCTCGTGGCTTCACCCAACTGCAAGGTCTCGATTATGAGAAAACATTCTCTCCAGTAGCCAAGCTCAACGCCGTTCGTGTCCTCTCCGTGACTGTACATCGCCAATGACCCTTACATCAACTGGATATCAAGAATGCATTTCTGAACGGTGACCTCCAGGAAACAGTCTACATGCTGCAACCTCCCTCTGATACCATGTGGATAAAACCTCAAACTTGTATATACTTTCTCAATAATCAAATACAAGATATGAATACACATTTATAGGAGGTAGAAAGAGAGAAGAGATCTATATACATGATGTGGGACTAAAGATGAGAAAAGAAGAAAATTAAATAAATGAGCTCCAACATGGGCCTCTTTCATGGGCTTTTCCAAGACGGATGTTGCTTTTGTGTGCTGCTTGCATGGGCTGAGACCTCCACCAAGTCGATGTGAAAAATGTGTTTCTCCATGGTGAACTTGATGAAGAGGTGTACATGAAATTCCCTCATGGATTTATAAACAAAGAGGATGAATGTCTTGTCTGTCGCCTAAGGAGATCTCTATACGGTATAAAACAATCTCCTAGGGCGTGGTTTGGAAGGTTCCTCACGACTATGCTCAAGTTTGGTTACAAGCAGACTCAGTCTGATCACACCATGTTTGTCCGTCGTTGTGATCAGAGGGTTGTAGTCCTCAGTGTCTATGTAGATGATATTGTGATCACTGGAAATGACACATGAGATTGCAAAACTCAAGTCCCTCTTATCTGCTGAATTCGAGGTGAAATATTTGGAAAGGTTACGTTACTTTCTTGGTATTGAGGTCGCCTAATCAACTCAAGGAATCTTCATATTTCAACGCAAGTATATTCTGGATCTCTTGAAGGAGATTGAGATGCTTGACTGTGTTCCTGCGAACACCCCTATGAAAAAAAATCCTTGGATTGAAGAAGATGGTGATGGTGACCAAACTGATGTTTCACGCTATCAGAGATTGGTTGGGAAACTCATATACCTATCTCACACACGTCTAGATGTCACCTATACAGTTGGTATTTTGAGTAGATATATGCACACTCCCAGGATCAGAATCAAGAGGCAGCATATCGTGTGTTACGTTATTTGAAAAAAGCCTTGTCGTGGCCTGTTGTTCTCTAAAAATAACCACTTGAAGATTGAAGTATTCACGGATGCTGACTGGGCTGGATGTTGGAATGACCGCAAGTGCACTACCAGATGTTGTTCCTTTATAGGGGAAAACCTAATGACCTGGCGTAGTAAGAAGCAAAATGTGTTGGCCAGATCCAGTGTTGAGGCAGAGTATCGTGCTATGCCACAAGGCCTTTGTGATGGCCTATGGTTACGTACTGTATTACATGATCTGTGTTTTTCCGGGAGTAGTCCGTTTTCCTTATTCCGTGACAATAAAACAGCTATTAGCATAGCTCATAATCCAGTCCAGCACGACAGGACAAAGCATGTGGAGTTTGATCGACACTTATCAAAGATCATCTGGATAAGAAGACCGTGGTCACACCATTTGTCAAGTCTAAAGATCAACTGTCAGATGTGTTCACTAAACGCTTGGAAAGTGATGTGTTTTCTAATGATATTCAAAAATTTGGGATGATCGACATCTTCCGTCCGACTTGAGGGTGAGAGTTGAACTTAGTCTTATTTTGTATTTCTGGTTCAAGTCATCTCGTATTTACTGTCTTAGTCGTAGTTCCATCTCGTGTTATTTTCCGGCTTCTATATAAGTCTTGTAAGTTCTTTTTTTGCACAGGGATAATACTATTGTGATATTCAACTGTCCTCGCCTGGGATTTTTTTTGTCCGGGTTCATAATAAATACATTGAACGCTACAAAGATTTTCCAGCTTTTTAACTGACTTGAATTCATCTTCAACTCAATTGTTAATGAACCGAGAGGATCAGAGCCAAAGATTCCCATCTCTTGAATGCTCATCTTGTTAACACCATTGTTTTCACATGTTTCTTTGTGTCAATTTGCATTCATCTCATTCATCAAACACCACAGATCTTACTCTGGAAAGAAAGCGACTGGATTGGAATACACGAATGAAGGTAGCTGCCGGTGCGGCCAAGGGGCTAGAGTATTTACATGATAAAGCAACCCCCCCGGTTATATATCGAGATTTGAAGTGCTCAAACATTTTGCTCGGAGATGGCTATCAGCCCAAGTTATCAGATTTTGGTTTGGCGAAGCTTGCTCCTGTAGGAGACAACACGCATGTGTCTACTAGAGTGATGGGTACTTATGGATACTGTGCTCCAGAGTATGCAATGACTGGCCAGTTGACCATAAAATCAGATATTTATAGTTTCGGAGTTGTTCTATTGGAGCTAATCACAGGAAGGAGGGCTATTGATGGCTCCAGAACTGCAGGGGAGCAGAATCTAGTTGCATGGGTGAGTGGCTCCTCCAGTTGTATTGAAATTTTATGCTATCAAGATGCTGGTTTTTTAATTTTCTGACGTCTTTACTTACATTGAGCATCACACTAAAATGTCATTTCCTCTTATAAGAGGCATACAATCACTACTGAAGACACACACACAGTGAGAGGCAACATCCTAACTTTGTATAAATACAAGGATATTGATGTAGACTGAAACCTAGGATTGTAGTTTTAAAATATAAAAATTGCAATTCTCTTGAAACAATTTTGGCGCGAAGGGATTTCACGGGCTGTTTTAAACGGATTAAACGACCTAGACATTGCCAACGAACGAAATGCTACCGCACAAACACAACAACGTCATGAATCACACTTCCACGGGTGGAGAAATCGGGTAGTGGAACACACATGTTTGAATTTAGCGATAATTGAGAGATGAAACTAATTACGACAAGCTCTAATAATTAACCATTTTGTAATTTGAGCATGAAAATAACTAAAGTGTTGCGAGCGAGAGAAGTGAAGAGGTATACCAAGCTAAAAGGCAGTGATAGACCGGCACGGAACGCCAAAGAAAACCCAGTCAGGGTCGGGCCAGGGATTAATGGTTGGCTGGATGTGATGCAAGGGAGATATGGAGGTAGATTTGACAGCCGGAGTGGAACAGTGGCCTCAATCGTCTGGGAACGGTTGCAGGTGGGGTCGACAGTGTCCCAGGAGGGCTCTGACAACAATATTGGCGGCCACCAGGAGCCTTGCTGGAGGTGTCGTCGGTCAGATTAGGAGGAAAACAAAGCTTCACTGGGGAATCACGACACTGGTCGACGGGGAATGTTGTGCGTCTGTCGGAGTGGGCGGCGAAAGCGGTTGGAGTGGACGGCGGTCTCCAGTGAAGGCTCAGAAGTCCTCGTCGAGGCAAGGCAGGGATTCCAAGAGATCTTGTAGAGATAACAGTGGAGGCGCCGGTTGGAACAGAAGGGAGTCGCAGGTAGGCGGCGCTCGATGGAACCAAACATGACAAGAGAAGTCTCGTTCAGTTCTATTTTCAGTCTGCTTCACAGGGAAAAGGGGGGGTTGTTTTTATAAGTGGAGATTAGTTTTTTTTTAAAATTTTAGTGGTTAAGAGGGCTTTGATTAGATGGGCTTTGAAAAAGTGGTCAGCAGCCTTAAAGCAATATGAAGGGTGAGCATTAAGGGGGAAGGGGCTGATTCATTGTTTTAAACTTGATAGCTAATTATTTTAAGCTTGCCCTAATTAACCTATCCCCTAAATTATCAGACCTATGCATTTAGGGTCTCATTGGCCTGTCACACTAACGAGCTAAACAAAAAATTGTGTGACAGCATGCGCGGTACAAAATAACACTAAGGCGTTTATAATACGCGCGATACAACTCAACACATGACGAAGCAAAAATGCGCCAAGACATGTGCTACACAAATAAAACAGGTACAATAATAGTAATAACAAGGAAGCTACTCGGGTTGCATCAATTCCTTTGGGGTTGACAGAACTCGACCCCGTCGAGAATGCAGTACAACCAGTCACTAGAATGTCCAAGACATCGATTAGAGAAATGTTGCATAACTGTCCTGCGTATGTCGTCGCTGCGACCCAAAACCTGGATGTAACCTCTCATCCCTGAAAGAGACAGGAAACTAACCTCCTTTGGAAAATCATAATCTCGGTTGATGAAATCAACCATGAGATTATAAGGCTCCAAAAAAGCTCGTAATCCATTAGTCAAAGAAAAAAGCTCGTAATCCATTAGTCAATTTTTCATGCCAAATATTCAAATAAACTGTAACTATTAAAGCTTTCAAAATATGATAGAAGTGGTGTGTGGGGAAAACATGAGGCAGGAGGAAAAACCGGAAACAAGTGGAGTCAACCCGTGGAAGCAGTAACTCATAACGCAACATACGCTCGCTCGATAGACACTTACGAACGTCTGCTATAACTGGATCGACTATCGCTTTGATTTCACCTGATGAAGTCCCACTCTAGTCACAAAATTTAAAAAGATCCCAATTTGATAGTGTAAAATTTTCCATAAAAAGCCATGGAAACATGTGTTCCTATGAGGTGTAAAAAGACTACTGATCATCCCGACTCTCCTAATTCGACCAGACCTAAAAATCTCAAACATCAAACGATAATGGTGAGGTGGCTCAATATGCTTGGTTGCAATCAAAGAAAAGTGATGCGGACTAAACACGTGCTCGTCGAATATGAAATCAATAAAAGGTGGTGCTTCCGAGCACTCAAGATGGATGACTCTCGAAGAACAAACACAACTTCCTGGAGCGGGGGCCTAGGGACAAAGCATAACACTAAATAGGAGTGGTGTAGTGGTGACTGGAAGGCGAAACAGATGATTGCGAGGTCCTCCCAGATGCCCTAGGAACAAGCCCATTTTTCTGGGGAAGAAGAATAATCTGCGCCCATGGTGATCAAAGGAATGAGAGTTCATCACACCATCATGCAGAACATGTTGATTATATTGACATGGCCGTCCTAGAAGAATGTCACAGACATCGATGGGGGCGACATCACATAACACAGAATCACGGTACACGTTCTCGGTAGAGAACTCCACCAGACAATGATGAGTAACAGGTATAATCAAAGGACTACTAACCCCAGTTAAGTGGTACGACTGCTCCAAGTGGCGTGCCACTAGTCCTAACTTCTCTACCATGCGCTGAGAAACATAGTTTTATATATTGCCTCTATCAATAACAGTGGAACAAAAATGTTCCTCCTGAATGCAGGCGGTAGTGCGGAAAATTTCCTTTCTCCGAGGATTGGGCTCAGTGGTCTCGCTAGAGGAAACCAAACTAGGGTGGAGAACACAAACTAAGTGCTCTGCTTGCTCGCCCTCGACCTCGATAGCACTATCAGCAACGGACAGAGGCTCAGGCCGGGAGTCCCTAAGGAAGACTCCATACTCAGGTTCACGCTCGGTAGTGGAATCAATCACTGCGGCGAAGTGGCGTCGCGGGTACGTAGAGGATTTGTGCCCAGGCTCCATACACTTGAAGTATCGAAATACTCCTGGGTTTGACCGGGTTCCTTTGGTCTCCTTACCTCGGGAGGGGCCAGGGTGAAGAGTCGGTGCCCTAGTAATGACCATATGAGGAGGGGGATCAGAGATGCCAGATGTGGATGCAGTGGTGGTGGTACTCGAAGTAGGTATATCAATAGACCAAGGTCCAACAGTAGACTTCTGACCAGATGTCCTTTTCTGGAGGGCCTTCACTTGACGTGCTCGGCTAGAGACCTCTCCCAGGTTCCGAAAATCATGAAGCTCTAACTGGTCACGTATCGCATATCGTAGCCCATTAAGATAACGGGCCACGACCATGTAGTCTTCCTCCTTCAGGTCTAAGCGTGACTGGAGTACAAGAAACTCGTTCGTGTATTCGTCGATGGTTTCCTTATCTTGTCGTAGGTTGTGATTGTTGAAAATTGTGAAGTGAAAGTGGGTGAATGGAGGACTCAGGCAACCTATCCGCGCGGACTATGTGGACAGGGTTGGCGAACAGCCAGGTCGGCGGGGCTGGTAAAGACGGCTTGTTCTGTGGCAGCCTGGGCGGTCTGTTCGCGCTGACTACGCGGACAACAGCGGCGGTTAGCCAGGCCGGCTTATGCTCTGCAAGCAGTTGGATCCCAGGAAGTAACCGGGCGGATAACGGCTCTATCTGCAGAGTCCGGCAAGAAGCAGACTGAAGAACTGGAGCTCGGCAGACCGGCTTGGCTGAAGCCTTGGTCTTGCTCTGGTGAAGCGGCAAGTGGAAGCCGCGGAGATCGCCAGTCAGTGCGGACAGGTGCTGGAGTTCGCCGGTGCAGGCGGACTGAATCCAGTGTCCGCTAGTAAGTGCGGACTGGCACTAGTGGCCAGTGGCGTGAACTTGGTTCTGAACCAGGTCCATGTTTGGCTCAGTCCGGGGAGATCGCGCAGTGGAGCGCGGACTGCTTCTCAGTCCGCCAAGCTCGGCAGAAGTGCTATGTGCCTTGGTTGCGAGTTTGGGGATAAGCAGACTGGAGATTAAGTCCGCAACTGCGTGCGTGCTGGAGCTGGGTCCGCTGAGTCCGGCAGCTGCCTTGCTGGCATGGTCGTGGACTCGGGTTATGCAGACTAGAACAGTCTGCGGGATATGCGGACTGGAGTAGTCTGCAAAAGAAGCAGACTGGAGGTGTCTGCTATGTAAGCAGATTGGAGCAGTGTCCGCTGAGTCTGGTAGGTGTCTTGGTGACAAGGCTGACTCAGGGTATGCAGACTGGAGTTGTCTGCAGGAATATGCGGACTAGAGCTGTCCGCAGTATGAGCGGACTGGATCGGTGTGTCCGCTGAGTCCGACATTTGCCTTGGGGTGAGGCTATGGGCTCGGGATAAGCGGGATGGAGCTGTGTCCGCGGATTGGCGGACAAGTTGCTGCGGAGTTCGGCGTGGCGGTCTTGGCTTGGCCTTGCGACAAGGCAGACAGGTGATGTGTCCGGCCTTGGTGAAGCCTTGGCGTTGGCTTGGCCTTTGGCGACAAGGCGGACTGGTGTTGCTGTCCGGCCTTGGTGAAGCTTTGGCGTTGGCTTGGCCTTTGGCGACAATGCGGACTGGTGTTGCTGTCCGGCCTTGGAGAAGCAACGACGGATTGGCTATCCTGCACAGGTAGCGGCGGACTGGTGTGTATCCGCGGGTCTTGCGGATACACATGTTCTTGCTGCGGGATGTGGCGGTAATCCTATCGGCTAGAGCGGTGACCACACTCATCATCGTGCCTATAAATAGGACCCATGTCACATCAAGAATAGGAACCTGAGTAGAGAACCAAAGTAATTGAACAGTAAATTGAGCCTGCAACAGTTGTTGCATACTGACTTTTGGTGTCCGCGCGGTTTGATTGAGTTGACCGGGTTGTGTTGTGCAGGTTGTGCGGATAGCGCTGGAAAGCCAGGACTTGGCTCTGATTGGGGTCCGGGACAGTGCGGACTCTGCAGTTAAGCAACATGCGGTAAACAGCAGGCCGCAGACAGCAACCAGACGGTCTTCTCTTTGGCAACTTGGTTCGGGGTTCAATAAGTCGTCTGCTTCAGGTGGACTGTTCTATTCGGCCTCGCAGCTTGTGCGGTCTGGCGGCTAGGCGACCTCGCGGTTAGGCGGCTTGCAGATCGGCGACTAGAGCTAACATTGGAATAAGGGGTAGTCCGCGCTAGGGGTGCAAGTTGAGTTGAGCCGGCTCGAAAGCTCGATGAGCCGGCTCGAAAAAAGCTCAACTCGAGCTCGAGCCTGTGGAGCTCGAGCTCGAGCTCGACGAGCTCGAGCTCGATTACGAGTCGAGCTCGAGCTCGACGAGCTCGAGCTCGACGAGCTCGAGCTCGATTACGAGTCGAGCTCGACGAGCTCGAGCTCGATTACGAGTCGAGCTCGAGCTCGAAAATTATTGTTCATGAGCTCGCGAGCCGGCTCGCGAGCTTTTTATTCCTATATTTTTTAAAAAAATCTAAAAAATATATAGAAAATCTGGCTCATGAGCTAAAAAGCTCGTGAGCAGCTCGAGCTCGAGCTTTGCGAGCTTGAGCTCGATAACAAGCATTGAGCTCGAGCTCGAGCCAGTACAAAATGAGCTCGACGAGCTCGAGCTCGAGCTCGAAATGATTAGCTCGAGCTCGAGCTCGAGCTTGGAAATTTTGCCAAGCTCGACTCGAGCTCGACTCGTTTGCACCCCTAGTCCGCGCGGCTTGGGTTGCGGTCTGGCGACCTGGCGGACTGTGCGGACTCCACAACAGTAGACCGACGGCTTGGTGTTTGATTCCACGCGGCTTGTTTGTCTTGTCTTGTATTTGTAATCTCTGCTTTCCATTTGGTGGTTGTTTGGTGAAGCATGTCTCGCCATGTATGTCTCGCCTTGTAAAGAAGATTGCTGTTAATCAATAAAGACTCTTGTGCTGCATGTGTTTCTGGTTGTGACTAACTTAAGTTGAGATAACCTCTGCTAACTCCAAGGTCCGGGAAATTTCAACATGGTATCAGAGCTGGATTGGAGTGGATAAGCAGTGATCAACTGAAGCGGTTGTTTGCTCTTGTGAAGAGGGAACCAGTGGAAAGGCCATGACATTGGAAGATGCAAGTTGTCTTGGAATTGATCTCCATACAGGACGAACTTTGATAGGTGGAAGTCTTGTATGAAGAGCTTTCTTCTTGGCGAGGACCTTTGGGAGGTAGTATGCGGAGCAGAAAGACAAGAGACTATTACTGGCAATGCTGAAGAGATGAGAGCTTGGAAGGAGACAAATGCGAAAGCGGGTCTATTCTCAAGCAGGTGATCTCATCGGAGCTCTTGGACCACACAGTGGATGTCGGTCAGCTGCGGAGGTTTGGACTTCCCTTGATGGGTTGTTCAGGAAGGAGGTGAAGGTTGTTGCAGAGGATGATCCTTCTACTTCATATCAGCAAGAGAAAAATGTTTCTCCTAGGCGTGATGGGAAGAGGAAGGAAGGACCAAGGTGCTATAAATGCAAGCAGCATGGTCATCTCAGGAAAGAGTGCAAGGTTGTCTTGCTCTCGGCGAACGTAGCTCATGTTGGGAGTAAGGAGAAGAACTTAGTTGGGTCATCAACAAGTTCAGGTGCTGATCGGATGATGGCCAGTGATAGTGCAGCTATCTGGCATGAAAGACTGGGGCATGTAGGGATGGACAAGCTGAAAGCAATGGCGGTAAGAAGACTTGTAAGAGGATTGCCTAGATTGTCATCCTATGAAGATGGTCAGGGGTGTGCAGGATGTCAGCATGGTGAAGCTCATCGCTTTATGGTTGATAAGACACAATCCAGATGTAAAACACCTTTGGAGGTTGTCCATTGTGCTCTGGTTGGACCGACCGTCACCGCCAGTCTTGGAGGCAGCAGATACATGCTGATATTGGTTGATGTCTACTCGAGGTATACTTGGATATACTTCATGAATGCGAAGTTGAACATGATGCGCTTGTTTGTGGAGTTCAAGAAGCTTGTGGAAGGCCAGCTTGGTCTGCGGATCAAGAAGTTGAGGACAAGTATCAGTGGTGTGTTCGGCTCAACTGAGTTCTCGGACTTTTGCAGAAAGCATGGGATCTGGAAGGAGCTTCCTTGTGGACATACTTCACAGCAAGGTGGTGTTGCAGCTCGATGATCCGTTGGTTGACGGAGACTTGCAAGTGTTGGCTTCGGGGCAAAGGCGTTCCTAAGGCTTTTTGGGCGGAAGGGATGACCTGTGCTGCTCATGTTATCAATCAGTTGCCTCTTAGTCCGATCAATGTGAAGACTCCATATGAGCTGATGTTCGGGGTGAAGCCCGGTGTAAAGCACCTACGGGTGTTTGGATCTACTTGCTATGTACACCCTTCAGATGCTCTCAAGACGAAGCTAGTCTTTGTTGGGTATGATGAGCAGAGGAGAATATGGAGGTGTATGGATCCTGCGACAAAGAGGCTTATCGTGTCGAGAGACGTTGTCTTCGATGAGCTGACGTCGTATTGGGATAGCTCATATGTGGAGCTAGAGATGAGCATGTCAGATGGTGGGCTGAAGGAGGCTGCTGTTAAGGTTCAGCTGGAGCTGCCTGAGTCACCCGGAGCTCCAGGTTGTTCTAGCTCCGGGGCAAAGGCGTCAGGGTCGGGAAGCAGGGGGAGCGATGCTCTAGGTGCTTCTGGCTCGAAGGCGGAGGCTTCCAGTTCAGGAAGCAGGAGGAGCGATGTTCCAGGTAGTTCTTGTTCGAGAGCGGAGGCTTCTGGTTCAGGTAGCAGGGGGAGCATTGCTCCAGGTGCTTCTGGTTCCAGTGAGGTGACGTCTTGTTCAGGAAGCAAGGGGAGCATTGTTCCGAGTTTGCCCGGGAACAGAGCTGGTTCAGGAGGAGCAGCGGAGGTGGTTAGCCGTGATCAGGTTTTTCGGAGATCGAAGAGGATCAGTAACCCACCAGCTTGATATAGCGAAGGGAACACAGCGAGCTTGGTTCCATGTTTCCTTGCAAGCCCTCAGATCGAGCGAGTACCTTCTAGCTATGATGACCCCACTAGAATCAAGGAGGTGGTTGACACCAAAGCTGAGGAGGTGACTACTCTCAGAGGTGACGAGACTTGGGCTCTTGTGCCCAAGGTAGTTGGTGATACTCCTGTGATGCATGAGTGGAGTTTGAAGCTGAAGAAGAAGACAGAGGGAAGCATGACTCTTTTTGGGAGATGCTGGAGGGCTCCCTCATTGTCCATGATATGCGGGGCGAGGACTATGTCTTGGACATCTCTTCGTAGATGCTATCGGAGGGACCAGGTGCAAGGTTACGGGAGCTGCTGGAGTTATTCACCACTTCTCACTTCAAGGGGGAGTGTTGAAAATTGTGAAGTGAAAGTGAGTGAATGGAGGACTTGGGCAACCTATCCGCGCGGACTATGCGCATAGGGTTGGCGGACAGCCAGGTCGGCGGGGCTGGTAAAGACGCTTGTTCTGTGGCGGCCTGGGCGGTCTGTTCGCGCGGACTACGCAGACAACAACGACGGTTAGCCAGACCGACTTATGCTCTGCGAGCAGTTGGATCCCAGGAAGTAAACGGGCGGATAGCGGCTCTATCCGCGGAGTCCGGCAAGAAGCGGACTGAAGAACTGGAGCTCGGCAGACCGGCTTGACTGAAGCCTTGGTCTTGCTCTGGTGAAGCGGCAAGTGGAAGCCGCGGAGATCGCCAGTCAGTGCGGACAGGTGCTGGAGTTCGCCGGTGCAGGCAGACTGAATCCAGTGTCCGCCAGTAAGTGCGGACTGGCCCTTGTGGCCAGTGGTGTGGACTTGGTTCTGAATCAGGTCCATGTTTGGCTCAGTCCGGGGAGATCACGCAGTGGAGCGCGGACTGCTTCTCAGTCCGCCAAGCTCGGCAGAAGTGCTATGTACCTTGGTTGCGAGTTTGGGGATAAGCGGACTGGAGATTATGTCCGCAACTGCGTGCGGGCTGGAGCTGGGTCCGCTGAGTCCGACAGCTGCCTTGCTGGCATGGTCGTGGACTCGGGTTATGCGGACTGGAACTGTCTGCGGGATATGCGGACTAGAGCAGTCTGCGGAAGAAGCGGACTGGAGGTGTCTGCTGCGTAAGTAGACTGGAGCAGTGTCCGCTGAGTCCGGTAGGTGTCTTGGTGACATGGCTGACTCAGGGTATGCGGACTGGAGTTGTCTGCATGAATATGCAGACTAGAGCTGCCCGCAGTAGGAGCGGACTGGATCGGTGTGTCCGCTGAGTCCGGCATTTGCCTTGTGGAGAGGCTGTGGGCTCGGGATAAGCGGGCTGGAGCTGTGTCCGCGGATTGACGAACAATGTTGTTGCGGAGTCCGACTGTGGCGGTCTTGGCTTGGCCTTGCGAAAAGGCGGGCCGGCGATGTGTCCGGCCTTGGTGAAGCCTTGGCGTTGGCTTGGCCTTTGGCGACAAGGCGGACTGGTGTTGCTGTCCGGCCTTGGTGAAGCTTTGGCGTTGGCTTGGCCTTTGGAGACAAGGCGGACTGGTGTTGCTGTCCGGCATTGGAGAAGCAACGACGGATTGGATATCCTGCACTGGTAGCGGCGGACTGGAGTGTATCCGCGGGTCTTGCGGATACACATGTTCTTGTTGCGGGATGTGGAGGTAATCCTATCGGCTAGGGCGGTGACCACACTCATCATCGTGCCTATAAATAGGACCTATGTCACATCAGGAATAGGAACCTAAGTAGAGAACCGAAGTAAGTGAACAGTAAATTGAGCCCGCAACAGTTGCTGCGGACTGACTTTTGGTGTCCGCGCGGTTTAATTGAGTTGACCGGTTTGTACTGTGCAGGTTGTGCGGATAGCGCTGGAAAGCCAGGACTTGGCTCTGATTGCGGTCAGGGACAGTGCGGACTTTGCGGTTAAGCAACAGGCGGTAAACAGCAGGTCGCGGACAGCGACCAGACGGTCTTCTCTTTGGCAACTTGGTTCGGGGTTCAATAAGTCGCCTTCTTCAGGCGGACTGTTCTATTCGGCATCGCAGCTTGTGCGGTCTGGCGGCTAGGCGACCTCGCGGTTGGGCGGCTTGCAGATCGGCGACTAGAGCTAGCATTGGAATAAGGGGTAGTCCGCGGGGCTTGGGTTGCGGTCTGGCGACCTGGCGGACTGTGCGGACTCCACATCAGTAGACCGGCCGCTTGGTATTTGAGTCCGCGCGGCTTGTTTGTTTTGTCTTGTATTTCTAATCTCTGCTTTCCCTTTGGTGGTTGTTTGGTGAAGCATGTCTTGCCATGTATATCTCGCCTTGTAAAGAATATTGTTGTTAATCAATAAAGACTCTTGTGCGCATGTGTTTCTGGTTGTGACTGACTTAAGTTGAGATAACCCCTGCTAACTCCAAGGTCCGGGAAATTTCAACAGTGATACCTACGATACAAAGTCTGCATGAAATCAGCAGGGACGTACCTCCACTTGAGTTGAGTTTTGAACTCAACCCAGGTGGTGATAGGTGGTTGTCCCATAGTGTACCGCATCCGCTCGACCTGCCCCCACCATGTGAGTGTGGGGCCCTTCATCTTTAAGGTATCATACTGCACCTACTGGTGGGCAGGTGTGCGCTTCTAGCTGAGGAATCGCTCTAATCGGTCGCACCAGTCTAGACACACCTCAGACTCTAGTGTGCCCTCAAAATCACATCTAACTTAATACCCGCATCCCACCTAGGTTGATTCCTATTATCTTGATTTGTCAGTTGGGGTTCTGGTGGTGGTGTAGGGGGTTGTGCAGGAGGACCCCCTAAGTGAAATTGTGCTTCGAGGTTATTGACTGAAGTGCTTAACCCTAACATGACTTGATTTGTATCTCTCATGGAGACAGAGAGTGTGGTGACAGTGGCCATGAGTTCTTCCATACGCTTACCCATGTCTCCTAAACTTCCCTATATGTGTCTGATTCTCGACTCCATCGATCAAATTTAAAAACTCTTAAAATTTAAATTTTTGAGAACGAACGCCGCTCGGCTATTCCACAGTAGGAGTGAGATATCCCAGCAGCCACACCAAACTAATGTAGACTGAAACCTAGGGCCGTAGTTTTAAAATATAAAAATTGCGATCCTCTTGAAACAATTTTGTCGCGAAGGGATTTCACGAGCTATTTTAAACGAATTAAACGACCTAGACGTTGCCAACGAATGAAATGCTACTGTACAAACACGTCATGAATCACACTTCCACGGGCAGAGAAATCGGGTGGTGACACACGTGTTTGAATTTAACGATAATTGAGAGATGAAACTAATTACGGCAAGCTCAAATAATTAACCATTTTTTTGTAATTTGAGCATGAAAATAACTAAAGTGTTGCGAGCGAGAGAAGTGGAGAGGTATACCAAGCTAAAGGATAGTGATAGACCGGCACAGAACGCCAAGGAAAACGCTGCCAGGGTCGGGCCAGGGATTAATGGCCGGCCGGATGTGATGCAGGGGAGATATCGTGGTGGATTTGACAGTTGGAGTGGAACAATGGCCTCAATCATCTGGGAAAGATTGCAGGTGGGGTTGACAGTGTCCCGGAGGGTTCTGACAACAATATCGGCGGCCACCAGGAGTCTTGTTGGAGGTGTCGTCGTTTAGAGTAGGAGGAAATCAAAGCTTCATGGGGGAATCACGACACTGATCGGCGGGGAATGTAGTGCGTCCGTCGGAATCGGCGGCTGGAGTGGACGGCGGTCTCCAGTGAAGGCTCAGGAGTCCTCGTCGAGGCAAGGGAGGGCTTCCAAGAGATCTTGTAGAGCTGACAGGGGCGCCGCCGGTTGGAACGGAAGACAGTCGCGGGTAAGCGACGCTGGATGGAATTGAACAGCCGGAGTGAACAACCATCGCTGGATTTGATAGTCGGAGTGGAACAGTGGCCTCAATTGTGTGGGAAAGGTTGCTGGTGGGGTCGACGGTGTGCCAGGAGGGTTCCGACAACAATATCGGCGGCCACCGGGAGCCTTGCTAGAGGTGTCGTCGGTCAGAGTAGGAAAACGAAGCTTCACGGGGGAATCACGACATTGGTCGGCGTGGAATGTTGTGCGTCCGTCGGAGTCGGCGGCAGAAGCGGCTGGAGTGGACGGTGGTCCGCAGTGAAGGCTCAGGAGTCCTCGTCGAGGCAAAGGAGGGCTTCCAAGAGATCTTGTAGAGCTGACAGGGGCGGCGCCGGTTGGAACGGAAGGGAGTCGCGGGTAGGCGACGCTGGATGGAACCGAATCAAGACAAGAGAAGTCTAGTTTAGTTCTATTTCCAATCGACTTCACAGGGATGGGGGGAGGGTTATAAGGGGAGATTGGGTTTTTTTTTTAATTTTAGTGGTTAAGTGGGCTTTGATTAGATGGACCTTGAAAATGGGTCAGCAACCTTAAAGATATATGATGGGCGAGCATTAAGGGGGAATGGATTGATTCATAATTTTCAGAAATTATGAACTTGATAGTTAATTCTTTTAAGCTTGCCCTAATTAACGTATCTTCTAAATTACCGGACCTATGCATTTAGGGTCTCGTTGGTCGGTCACACCACCAAGCCAAACAAAAAATTGCGCGACAAACATACGCGACACAAAATAACACTCAGTCGCTTATAATATATGCGCTATACAGCTCAACACATGACGAAGCAAAAACACATCAAGACATGCGCTACACAAATAAAACAGGTACAATAATAATAATAATAACAAGGAAGTGACTCCGGTTGCATCAGATATCCCCTCTATCTTTTAAAGTTATTTAATCTCACCTCTATGTTTGCATTGTTAACATCATGTACACACAAAAAACTCAAAAACCATTTTTTGGTGTTGTTATAAGTAGACCATGTTTGGCTACATACAAACCAATTTTTTGCATTTTTTTGTCCTTTTAAAATACTATAGACAGACCATTTAAGTACCTAAAAAACAAAAAAAAATCTTATTTCCTAATTCTAGGTCCCGGTACCTCTCCCGACCCAATAGTTTGAGTTCGCCTGGAGCAACTTTTTTGAACTCGCCGGTGTGAAATAGAGTCAGATTCCTCACCGAAAACCAGTCCTGAGCTATTAGCCCTGCCCGACGACCAGCCCTCTTGTACCATTTCTGTTCTTGGCGACAGAAATAGCCTCCCGGCCGGCGACCTCTCCTATTCAGTTCTGTGGGAGCTGATTCAAGAGAAAAGGGAAGAAGATGATGGCATTTTCATCGGGTGGGAGAAAATTGATTTGTATCGGACGGGCTTTCATTTCGTTGTGCGGGGTTTGACTTTTGGTCATGAGATTTTGGCTATTTTTATTGCAGATTAATGTTTGATTGGAAGTATTTTAGAAGTCTAAAAGAAATGGGAATGAAGATGGATCTTTAGAAGCACGGCGGATTTTGTGTGAAAAACTGTGTATTTATGGAAAATCTTGATTTTGCAGCTTTGCTTCTTAACCGTGGAAATAGAACAAGAAGGAAAAAATTCAATAGTGTCATTTTTGATCAAGCTTTGGCCAAAAGTTTTACCGGATGGATTAGTATTATCGGGAAGAAAACAAAGAGCTCAATCATCGACAGACATTATTAATGTTAATGCATGTTAGTGTATTGAGTTCAACTTCATGCCGGATAATTTGAATTCCATTGAGCTCGATCATTGAGTAAATAAGTTGACTGAAACTTCGGTTACTGCTCGACACAACAATTTTGAGTGCTAGTTGAGTAAATAATTCGATGAAACCTTCAAGTGTTTGACGAGAACTCCAAGCCTTAAACACATTATATTTAGATGTGAGAGAATCTATGATCATTAGAAATATTTAGCACTGCATGTAGAACCAGACTCAAGAAGGCTAGAGTCATGTTGGCATGTAAATCAAGATAGATTGGATCCCACACAATCTAAAATTTTATTTTGAACTGATCTGTATATAATGATTCTGTATGTATAACAATTTTAAATTTCTTCTATTTTGTATATGCCCAAACTTGGCCTCCTTATAACAACACCCTTTTTTTGTACATGTATGTTAACAATGTAAATTTAGAGAGTATGTTTTGATAATTTTGGAAGATAGAGGGGAGGTCCTATATTTAGCAAAATTAGGGGGGATTTTTTCATTATACACACACACACATTGAATTAAGTATAATATTTACCGATAATCCCGATATTTTAATTTCACTGGCATTGAATAAAACAACCCCTAAATCTAGATTCTATGAAGTTTGGTTTTGGCAAAATCAAACCCGACAAACCAAATAATTGTTGCATTTTTCTGTTTTTTTTGCTTTGGATCAAACCGCATTGTTTTGTTTTCCAGATCAGTAGAAGCGAGATTGTTTGATTTTTGGCCTGGCAAACTGAACTTATGGAAGCATATTTGTTTGCTTGAAGTTAAAGAACATGTTTTAAAGAATGTAAAATCAACTAGATTCGTCATTTGGTTAGATGCACTTAAGGTTATTCTATCTACAAGCCACCTAATGATTCCTTAAAGTCAAATATATAAATATCTAAACATAGGCATATTCTCTGATGACAATCTACAGAAAATCTTCCCCACACTGGCACTTTAAGGAAAGAAAAAGATTGTCTTGTAGTAGGTATAGAGGTGTTAGATTGTGTATGAGCAATTAAAGAAGGCCATTATTATACACACTACAAATATGGCTATTAGCTTCAAATTAATTCAAATTTTAGGGCTTTCTAAAACTCCTATTTGCATCGCTCCTTCATCCCACCCGAATCGCCTCCATCTCTCCCTCCACCACCGAGAAAGGCCGCCACATTCCTCGCTTCCGTCGCCGGTGCTACAACTCCCGCCACTGCGTGCTTGCATAGCCAAACCCGCCTCCAATGCTACAACTTCTGACTCTCTGCTTGCGAAAGCCGCATCCCTACTCTCAAAATCCGCTACCTGTGCTGAAGAAGTCCATCGCTGTGCTCCAGCTTGTCTCTGCTTATGAAATCCGCCGAAGGCGCTCCAGAAATCCGCCTCTCAGCCTCATCTCTATCTTTAAAGCCATAGTAAGAACATGAATTATTACTTATTTTAGCTGCATCAATTTACAATGAATCTCTTCTCTTCACTGTTGCCAGTAACTTGCACTTTTGGCTTGAAAACAATGATTCATACTCAAAATGTTTAGGTAAGAGTTGCATTTGTTATGAAGGTTCTTAAACATCTATCTTGTCAGAATCCAGATATGCCAGCATGTGTATGGGGCATAGCTTGAGTAATTTATCTGATAGATTTATTTTTCATTTTCACATAGGATTACCCTCTTGGCCTCTTCTAATTTCACCGTCAATAGTTGATTTTGTTCCTGAATCCCACATCAAAGAAGTTTTTTCTTTTTTCTAAATTTTTTTTTTGGTGATAGCAATTTTGCTGCGTATAAAAAATTTTGGAATAGCAGTTTGTGTCGTTAACAAAAAATTGCAGATAGCCAAAAATGTTGTTTTAATAACAACGACCTTAAAGATATTATCATTATAACGCATGGAGATCATAACATATGTTCCAGTCTTATGTTCATGGAATCGTTTTTTTTGGTGAATTTTATTATGAGAAGAATATTACTAACAAGTATATCAGAAATTAAACTTATGAAATAAAGAAAACTTAGAGCTTATTTTATATAAACAACATTCAAGCCTTTATTCCACCATAGTGGCGTCATCTATATGGATCCTTTGTCGTCATTTTGCTCCATCTTTAGTCATAATCTCACTAATGCATAAGTACATCATATCTTTCCTTATAATTTCATTTGAACTCTTTTTTGGTCTACTCCTCCCCTATTTGACATGCTTAATTGCTAAACTCTCACAATGCCTAACATGTGCCTCTAATGGTCTCTTTTGTACATGTCTGAACCATCTTAATCGTGCTTCTCGAATCTTCTCTACAATTGTTGTCACTCCAGTCTTATCCCTGATGTATTTATTCCTAATTATTTTTGGTCTCATGTGCCCACTTATTCACCAAAACATTCTCATCTTCGGAACTCCCATTTTTTGCTTATGTGCACAATTCACTGCCCAACACTTAGAATCGTAGAGCATCATTGGTCTAATTGCAGTACAATAAAATTGGCCTTTAAGTTTTAATGGTACTTTACGATCACATAAGATCTCAGACACGCCTCTCTACTTCAACCAACCTACTTGGATTCTATGTATCACATCTTTATCTACACCTCTATTGTTTTGAACTATTGATCCCAAATACTTTAGATACCCAACTTAATGGCAGAGTCAGACGTCTTTTTTGCACTACTAAATTTAAGATCCATATACTCCTTTGTCCTGCTCAACATAAAACCCTTCTTTCCTCAAGTGTCTCGTCAAAATTCAAATTTCACGTTTACACCCTTGTGCGTCTCATCGACCGAAATAATATCACCTGCAAACAATAAACATCAAGGTATTGCTTGTTGGATATGTCTAATGAGCTCATCTAAGACAAAGGTTAAGAGATATGGGCTTAAAGCTGACCCGTAATGTAATCCAACAGTGATAAAAATTCTTGTGTTAATTCTTTAGATGCCCTCACTCTCGTCACTGTCACTGAATTTGTATCCATGTCTTCGATTACGCCAATGTATGATACATTTACACATTTCTTTTCTAAGACTTTATAAGACCATTCTTGGAACTTTATCATAAGTCTTCTCAAGATCGATAAACATCATATGCAAATCTTGTTTTTTTCCTTATAGTTACCAATGAGTCTCCTCAGGAGTTGCATAACTTCCATGGTCGATCTTCCTAACATGAATCCAAATTGATTCTCCGAGATGCTAGCCTCTCATCTTACTTTTCTCTCTATTACTCGTTCTTATAGTTTCATGGTATGACTCGTTAATTTAATATCTCTATAATTGACATAATTTTATACATTTCTTTTACTCTTATACAAAAGTACGAAGATACTTTCTCTCTATTGGTTTGACATCATCTTTGTCTTCAGTATCTTATTGAAGAAACATATAAGCCTCGAAATTCATTTCTTCCCGGGCCATTTTCATACTTTAATGTATATATCGTGTGTCCCAACTGCCTTTGCATTTTCCATTTTCTTCAGAACATCATTTACCTTCAATGGTTGAATTTTACGATAAAAGTTATGTTTTTATACTCTGATTTACTTAACTCTTTCAAACTCAATCCATTGTCTTTTTCTTCATTTAAAGTTGATAAAATTATTTTTTTCATCGCTCCAGAATAATCACATCATCCGTCAAAACAGTATATGTTTTATCATTCATGCATTTAACTTAGTTTAAATATCTTGTCTTCCTCTCCCTAACTCGAGCATTTTTATATATATTACACTTTCCATATTTGGTATTTAGCTACTTGTAAAATTCTTAATAAACTCGACTTCATGCTTTACTACTTTTTAGCTTCTTTCTTAACGACTTTATAACTTGTCAAGTTTTTATTGTTAGAAAATGAATGAGGGAGGAAAAATTAACTCTATTCCATATAACATGGGGTATATATAGCCCACTCATATAATATTAATATCACTACAAAATATCACATGATAATAAATATTTCAACACCCCCCCTCAAGTTGGGCGTGTGATGTCAGCCATGCCAAACTTGCCAATAAGATGAGTAAACATATTGACGCTCAAACCCTTCGTGAGGACGTCAGCCAACTGTTGATCGGACGGCACAAATGGGGTAACTACCATCCCTCTATCTATATTCTCCTTGATGAAATGTCTGTCTATCTCAATGTGCTTAGTGCGATCATGCTGTACTGGATTGTGAGCGATAGAGATAGCCGCTTTGTTATCGCAATACAACCTGACCGGCTCACTTCTCTTTAGCCCAAGTTCCCCCAGGATGGTTGAGATCCATACACCTTCACAGATGCCATGAGCCATCGCCCTAAACTCAGCTTCAGCACTCGATCTAGCAACAACATGTTGCTTCTTGCTTCTCCAGCTAACCAAATTTCCCCCGACCATGGAACAATATCCAGATGTGGACCGTCTATCTGATGGCGAGCCAGCCCAGTCCGCATCCGTATAGACTTCAATAGTCAATTCGTCATTTGGGGAAAATAGAATGCCTTTCCCTGGTGAGGATTTGATGTATCGGAGGATACGATGTGCAGCGTCAACATGCCGGGTCTTTGGAGAGTGCATGAACTGACTGAGGACTCCCACAGCATAAGAAATATCAGGTCGGGTGTGCGATAAATAGATCAATTTCCCAACAAGCTTTTGGAAACCCGTGACATCGCCAACCGGCTCGCCATCATCCCTGCCTAGCTTATGGTTTGCCTCAATTGGGGTATCGGCTGGTCGACAACCACTCATCCCGGTAGTATCAAGGAGGTCGAGTGTATATTTCCTTTGAGATAAGAAAATGCCGTGCTTTGACCTCGCAACTTCAATACCAAGGAAGTATTTGAGGTTCCCCAAATCTTTCACATCGAATTCTTTTGCTAATTTTTCTTTAAGGGCTTGAATCTCCACATTGTCATCTCCAGTGATTATAATGTCGTCCACATAAACTATTAGGACGACCAACTTCCCTTCGCTGATTCTAAAGAACAGAGTGTGGTCGACATTGCTCTGGGTGTACCCGAACCCACACATGGATTTGTGGAATCTTCCAAACCATGCTCTGGCTGATTGTTTCAGGCCATATAGTGGCCTCCTCAACTTACACACTGTCCCTGTGGATCCACGTGGGGTGAGCCCCGGAGGAAGGGCCATGTACACCTCTTCTTCTAGATCGCCATGAAGGTAGACATTCTTCACATCTAATTGGCAAAGTTGCCACCCTTTGCAAGCAGCACATGACATTAGGATCCTGATCGAGTTCATCTTGGCCACAGGAGCAAAAGTCTCCTGGTAATCAATCCCCTCCGTATGAGAGTAGCCTCTCGCCACCAGTCGTGCCTTGTATCGTTCCACCACCCCCGAGGGGTTCTGTTTGACGGCAAACACCCATTTGCATCCGACCACCTTCTTTCCAGGAGGTAATGGAACCAGATCCCATGTGTTGTTCTTCTCCAGGGCATCCATTTCTTCGATCATGGCTAATTTCCACCGGTCGTCGGAAATAGCAGTCTGCCACGAAGTTGGGATAGAAACAGAAGACAGGGAAGCAACAAAAACTCCATGGGAGGCCGTTAGAGAAGAGTAAGATACGAATTGAGATAGAGGATGCCGAGTAGAAGTACCTTCCGCAGGGATGATGGATCCTGACGACGGATCCGGTGGGAGGTCGGATATCCAGATGGCGGGCCGCGTGTTCGAACCCTTGGGGCGACGAGAGTACACCTGTAAAGGTTTAGGGACCTGAGTCTCTACAGGTGGGGCACACGGAAGAGTGGGATTAGCGGGAGCTGGCAGAGTGAGGTGATATGCCGGAGGTATAAGAAGAGGGACGGTGTCAAGCGACGATAGGGGACTCACTTCCGATGTAGCAGGAGACCCCCCCTGAAGTGGGGACCCGTAATAGCTCTTAGATTCACGGAAAGTGACATCCATGGTGATGAAGACCTTTTTACCGATAGGGTCATAACATTTATACCCTTTCTGAGTAGGAGAATATCCTATGAACAGACATTTGTGGGCACGAGCATCAAGTTTCGAGCGGTGGTAGATGTGGACAAAGCAAACACAGCCAAAGACACGAGGGTGAAGCGTAGTAGGTGGGACGCCCAGCAGGGTGAGAGGAGTTTTGAAATCCAGGACACGGGAAGGCATGCGGTTTATAAGATACGTCGCGGTGAGCACAACATCACCCCAATAGTACTTGGGGAGATGCATGTGAAGGAGGAGACACCGGGCAACGTCCAAGAGGTGGCGGTTTTTTCGTTCGGCCACCCCATTTTGAGCAGGGGAAGAGACACATGATGTTTGATGGATAATCCCGTGATCAGCCAAGTATTGCTCGAAAGCAGAATCCATGAATTCCCGACCATTATCAGTGCGGAGAATTTTGATAGGGGTTGCGAATTGGGTGGAGACCATTCTGTGAAAACGCCGGAATAAGGGGAACACTTCACTTTTTGCTCGCATCAGGTAAACCCACGTGGTACGCGAAAAACAGTCAATAAATGTCACAAACCAACAACAACCGGAAATAGACGCAACTTGGCAAGGACCCCAAACATCACTATGTATCAAATGAAAAGGCGCAGTACTGGGAGAAGAAACGTGCTGAAACGAAGTGCGGTGATGTTTCCCACGATCACAAGCATCACAATGAAACTTATCAAGTACAACAGAGGAGAAAGCAGGAAATAAACGTTTCATATAAAGGGGAGAGGGATGTCCCATCCGACAGTGCCAGGACTCCAAAGTAGCAGCCTGGTCCGCATGAAAGGCCTGTGGAGGAGGGAGCGGAGTGGAGGAATCGAACACGTAGAGCCCATCCACCAGTTTACCAGTTCCAATCACCGTGCCCGTCTTCAGGTCCTGAAAGATACAAGAAGAAGGAAAAAATGTTACCGAACAGTGCATAGAATTAGTTAAATTACTAATGGAAAGGAGATTGCGGGTGAAGTTTGGAACGTGAAGAACAGAGGAAAGAGTAAGGGAGGAGCACGGGATGGAACCCTTTCCGGCAATGGGAGATAGGGATCCATCGGCGATGCTCACCTTGTCCCGACCAGACAACGGGAGGTAGGACACAAAACCTGAGGAGGAGCCGGTCATATGATCCGTCGCTCCAGAATCGATGATCCAATGAGTAGGTGGACGAGTGGAAGCAGCATGAGCACCTGGAGGCCCTTGATGGGCATAGGAGGAAGAGGAGGCAGGAGGCTCGGGCGACTGTCCTTGCATCAGGCGACAGAATGCAAGAATCTCATCTGCTGATAGGGTCAATGTAGGAGCAGACACGACTGGTGGAGGCTGTAGCTCATCAAAACCCTCGGAGAGATGCGCTGAGCGAGGCGGAGTAGAACGCCCGGAAGTGCGACCAAGACCACGACCGCCACGAGAGGAGGAGCCACCACGGGGTGCCGGAAACCCATGAAGACGAAAACACGTCTCCCGTGTATGACAGGACTTCCCGCAGTAGTCACAGAGCAGATGATCCTTGTCATTGGGCTTCGGTCTGGAATCACGGAGGCCGCGAGGCCCAACTTGGGCAGCCAAGGCAGAGCTGTCAGGAGAAGGATCAGGAGTCCAAGCCTGTCGTCGATCAAATTCCTGCTGAACCAGACTGAACACTTCAGGACGAGAGGGCAAAGGGGAGCGGCCAAGAATCTGTACACTGATTTGATCGAAGTCCCGATGCAGTCCGTGGAGGAACTCAAAAACTCTGTTCCGATCCTCCCGCGCGCGGACAAGAATCTCATCCTCAGGTGACACCAAAGTGAGTGAGTCGAAGTGATCGTACTCCTGGTATAACTGAGTGAACTCGAGGTAGAAGGCCGACGGGGGACGATCTCCTTGACGTAAAAGAAAGATCTTTCGTCGGAGCTGAAAGATCTGGGCAGCATTGCCCCGGCAAGAATAAGTAGCCTCGGCCCTCCGCCAAATATCAGCAGCAGTATCAAGAAACAAGTAGTTGCGGGCGATGGAGTCAATCATGGAGTTCGTCAGCCATGACATGACGAGGGAGTTCTCCGACTCCCATTGCACCCAATCCGGAGAATCCGAAGGAGGAGTAGGAGTGGTACCCATGACATACCCAAACAGCCGCCGACTCTTCAAAGCAAGGGTGATGGCCCGAGACCATGGGAGATAATTTGTACCATCCAGGCGAATCGTCGTAATCTGAGGAGTGTTGTGATCATGTCCCGGACGGGAGAAGCCACTGGGTGTCACAGGGGCCGGGGAAGCACCGGTAGTGGAAGAGACAGTAGGGGATCCAGCAGTCCCGGGCATATTGATCAAGAATATAAATCGAGATCACCGGGATACATGAGAGGAACTGCCTAGATAGAAACTAGGGCTACCTCATATAAAGAGGAAGGAGATGAAAAAATGGATAGACACCGAAAATGTCATCAAATGGAGTATGACATCTCCGGTGTCAAGAGACAAGGCAAAAAAGGAAGGAGAAGTCCCCCTAGGAGGCCGACCGGGCAAGAAAGCAACAAAAAAAAAAAAACTAGCCGGAAACTGGCAACCGACGATCGGGAACAAGAAACCACGGGGGAGAAGATCCACGCAGTCGCCTGGGAGGAGGAGGCCCGACGGTAGGGAGACGCCGGAAGAAGGCCTAGCGGGAGCGGAGCGGGAACGGGAGATCGATCCGGCGGCGGATCGGGCGTGCGAGCACGGGCGGAAGCGAGTCGGCTGCGGAAGAGTATCGGGAAGCCCTAAGGCTCTGATACCATGTTAGAAAATGAATGAGGGAGGAAAAATTAATTCTATTCCATATAACATGGGGTATATATAGCCCACTCATACAATATTAATATCACTACAAAATATCACATGATAATAAATATTTCAACATTTATTATTGCTACAAGCGTCTAGTGTTTTATAACTAGACCTATTTGTCCTTATTTTGTCTTGCACTTTTTCTTTTGACCACCAAGATTCTTTTTGTGGGGCCGCACAACCTTTTGACTTTTTATACGTACGTTCTTTTCACTTATTCTTAAATATGAAGACATAACTTCTCATGTGATATTAGGGTCAACATGAGAATCATCAACTAGTTCCATAATAAATGCTTTGGAAACAACTTGTTTTTCCGTCTTTAAGTTCCATCACCAAATTTTTGGCAATACTTTTATCATTCTCTTCAATTTACTATCTTTAATTTGCACATCCAACAGTACTAGTTTATGTTGTGTTGTCAAACTTTCTCCTGGTATGAATTTGCAATCATTACAAATCTTTTTATCTATTTTGCGAGTCATAAAATAATCAATTTATGATTTGTTTAGTCCGTGCTTAAACTTAATTAAATGGTCTTCTCTTTTCATGAAGAACGTATTTGTCACAATTACCTCATATGCAACGACAAAGTCTAAAATAGTCGTTCATTTTTCATCTCTTTCTTCATATCTAAATTCTCTATAAATGTCTTTATAATCAGTATTTTTCTTCTCTATATGTACATTTAAGTCTCCTCCCATGAAAATTCTTTTACTTTGTGTGATTTCTTTTATCAAATTATGTAAGTCTTCTCAAAATTGCGCTTAATAGTTTCACATAATCATATTTATGATGCATAAGTACAAATCACATTAATAGTTTTCATTCTTATGATCAATTTAAGTGTTAAGATTCTATCACTCTTTTTAGCTACCCCTGCAACTTCATCCTTCCAATTTGTATCCACAATAATATCAATTCAATTGCTTGTTTTATTTTTTTTCTGTGTATCGTAATTTAAAACTTGAATTATCTAAAAATTTAGCTTTCTCATCCAACCTATTTAGTCTCTTGCAACCATAAATATTTATACTTTTCTTAAACATCCTATTCATTTCTTTCATTGTTTTCTTTTGTTAGCCTACATATACTCAACTTCCAAGCCTAAAAGCTTATTTTATCTAATTGAAATAGTATATGCATACATGTTACAAAAATGTTGTTTTTGGGTGATTTCAGGCGCGCCCTCTATTCAAAGACAGGAGGAAGTTTTCCCAGATGGCTGACCCAGTGCTTCAGGGTCAATATCCTGTAAGAGGCCTATACCAAGCTCTCGCAGTTGCCGCGATGTGCGTCCAAGAGCAACCCGCCATGCGGCCTCTTATAGCTGACGTCGTAACTGCCCTCACTTATCTCGCCTCCCAACTCCATAACTCGCAGCCGCCGCCCAATCAGACCACCCCTCGATCTATTTCGTTCGGTACCCCTCCCCGTACGCCGAAGGAAAAGCGAGGCGAGTGCAGAGGCTCGGAGAGGTTGCCGGAGAACACTTTGGCAAACCACTAGTGTTTTCAATGTATATTCTTCAAACCACCAATCTTTTGTACCATTGTAGTCGATAATGAGCCGGGTTCCTGCTGGCAAAGGATCTGTTATTTTGTTTTTTTTGAACCATTTGGCTGATAACAGGCTTGTCTTCTTCTTTTACATGAAGTATAGTGAGCACATTTGTTGTTTCACACGTGTGAGCTCGTATGACTGCCATTTGCTGTTCACTCTATTGCTGTTTGGTTTGCTGTTCACCACCAATCTTTTTGTAATACAAGCGTTCGCCTTCGTCCCCCGTGCTTGCTTGCTCTCATTTGTAATATGATGGGCGTGATGCGCCCCTAATGTGAGAACCAATAGCAGCACCTCAGTCTGGTGTAATGAATTTGATCTATATGAGCAGTAGATTGCGACATGCGCAAGGTTTGGGATAGTTCAATATGGACCTTGACTTAATTGCTCTGGCTCTCAATGAACTCCTGCTGGAAGAAGCTGTAAATAGTGCTCGTCATGTGTCATACAAATCATTAAATCAACATGTTGCACGAGAAGACTCCTTGTGAACTTATAAAGTGAAGGGCTCCAAAAATTACACACTTGAGGGTGGCTGGATGCATTTGCTTTGTTTTGAAAAAATGGTTAAGTCATGTTTGATTAAGTTTGAAGCCCAAGTATGATGAAGGGATATTCTTTGGATATTCGAGTCATTGGAACTCTCGCTTGTGACTACCATTATATCTTGACACGTGTCGTCCTCGCTCAACTAGCCTCCACGACGTTTCTGCTTGCGAGGGTAACATGGGCCCTTTATAATAATGATGCTTTCTGCCCTCGTGTTGGGTTGCCATGCTTATTGCTTGGGTTCCTTGTTCTGTTGTAGTGCATAAGGAGTTGTCCTCACATCCTAAATTCTTAAGGCAGCATGACAAGCCTCTCGCAGAGGCAATCTGGGGCACAACAAAATCATCAAAAAAAACTCATTTGTTGGTGTTGAATAGAGGATTGGAATCGTGTTAATGAAATTTACTTATTTTAATTGAAATGATTTTTTTTATTTTTATACATGATTTTATCACGGGTCCGTTGGCAATGCACGTTGGAGACAATATTCTTATGTCAGTAGAAAATCACATTTACATTTAGGCTGCGTTCGGCGCGGCTTAGCGCATTTATTTGCTATCCGCCCGCAGTTTTGGCTATTCGCACCACACTTTTTCCTAATTTTTTATGTCTTTTTAAATACATTTTATACATGCATTTTTAGGAAATGTTCAACACAAAAGCTGTAGATCTCGACGATATCTACAACTTTCGTGCTAAACACTTTACTAAAAATGTATGTACAAAGTGTATTTTCAAAAGCGCGAAAACTGAACGTATTTCGCAAGTACGCCTTGTACATGCATTTTTAGGAAAAGTGTTAAACACAAAAGTTGTAGATCTCGTCGAAATCTACAACTTTCGTGTTGAACACTCTTCCTAACAATGAATGTAATAAACATATTTTAAAAGACACGAAAAATTAGGAGAAAATGCGGTGCGAATAGCCAAAACTGCAGTGCGGATAGCAGCTCCCAACACATTTCATACCAAACATATTTTTATGAAATGACGTTTTGTCCAATCTCACCGAAACAAATGAGCTGTGATAAGTCGCGTCAAAGGGAGCTTACAATTTAATTTGAAATGATTTTATTTGAAGCATTATATACTAAAATTAAGAATTTATAGAACTCATTTGATTACATTTATTATTATAAGGTTATATATTTATATTTAATAGCTATGATTAAATGTTGACGGGTCTCCATAATTTATAGGAAAACAGAGCTGCGATTAGCCGAAATCTCATAATCTCCGTTAATTTAGTGAGGGGTTATGGGAGTAACTACCGCACGTGCGATCAGCGCTCCCGATTTTTACGCGACCCGCGCACACGATCCCACCACGCGCACAACCAATCGACCGCGGTCGGCCAAAACGGCCAGCTACTGCAGCCCCCGGTAGCTGGCCCCCTCCTGGACGGGCGCACTCGCCCTCCTGGTCGGCGCGCTCGGAGCCGGCCGTGGCCGGGCCAATCGCACGCAAGGGGCGTCGACACTGTCGTCAGGCTTCCTGGACGACGTGTGTGCCCGACCGTGGTCGCGCCTCGGGGCCGGCGCCGCCACTAGCCTCCCCGGCCGGCGCACGTGGCCGACCGCGGCCCCGTCTCGCGACCATGAACCCAATGCTTCGAAAAGCGGTGGGCGTCGCGTCCGGCGCGCGTGGCCGGTCGCGGCCCATCTCGCCTATCGCGGTCGCGAGCCCGCGGCCGCGAGGAGTGGCCGGTAGTGTCGCTACCCAACCTCCCCGGCGGGCGCGCCTGCGGCCGGCCGCACCCCTTTCTTGCCCCCGGCGGCCGCCCGCCACTAGGGACTCGTCGCCCAAGAACCACTAATGGCGATCCCTTTTCACGGTCTGATTGCTCTTTTTCGATCGCCACGTTCGCTTCAACGGGAATCTGCCCGTGTAAACCACCCACCGTGATGGTGGGTATAAATATTCGAAATAATTACGGCACGTGCATAGTAAAGTTATAAAAAATAATACACGTCTTTAGCATTATTAGAATGGTCTGTAAATAGTAATTTTTGTGGTTACGGTCTACGGATAGCCGTATATTACCGTAATCACCCTTGGGGCTTATAAATTGGACCCCAAGTCCCCTCTCATTCGTACCTTTTCTCTTCCCAGCTTTGCCTCCTACATGCTGAAGCTCTGCCGAAATTCTTCGACAAGGCACAAGCCGCTTCCCGAGAATGCGAGAGATCCGTCAAATCCTAATTCTCCTACGTGTGAGGCGTCTCGTCGGCCTTCCTCAGCAATCATTCCTGCACACATAGCACTCCACTAGTCTTCCTTAGCGACTTTATTGTGTGCAACCTCTACTGCTCCGCGTCCGGCTGACGATTACGAGCGTTCAACACTACCAGCAAAATACAAAGATTAAGCCTCGCGAGCGGTGGCCGGTCACCATCCGTGCAATTTACTCTCTTTCGCCCCCAAGCTGTAACGAGGAGTGACCCGCCGCCCTTGATTCCTTAAGCTCAGTAAACCGCTACAAATAGTAAAGTTTGACTAACACCGAACTGATTATGTGATTTTTTAAGGGTTTTCCACATTAAAATATGCTTGTCCATCTCTATTTTTTTGTGATTGTGTGCGTGCTCGACCGCTTTGCGAGCTAAAGTGGACAATTTTAATCAGCTCTATCAAAAACCTAAAGCAACCCACATAAATATTGTACTAATGAGAAGTCACAGATAAAATTGGAACTATAAAAGGAGTACATTAAAGAGATTTATTTAATACGAGCATCTTAGCACGGGCTACGCCCGTGCTCGATGCTCTCGCGGCGGCTTCGCCGCAACAGGCGGGCTTCGCCCGCCTGCGCACGGGCTTCGCCCGTGCCTGATGCTCCATGCGGCCTTCGACCGCATAGCAGCGGGCCCCGCTTTAATGCAATTCACCGGCTCGGCACCGCAACACGTAAGTCACGTTCATCACATGCTTATATGCACTAATAATCATCATAGTGCTTGAAGTGCCAACGAAGAAGCAACGAAAGAAACCACAGAAGTTAAACAATTCCTATCATCTCTAGATCAATGATTCTTGAATAAAAACAAAACAAACAAAACATATATTGTTTTTAAAACAGTTATTGTTTTTAAATCGGTGAACGATCGGGGAAGATTAACTCGCAAAAACTACTCACAATCACGGTAATCCAACACTAAAGAGTAGTCTCAATCATCATACCGTCAATGTTTCAGCAGCAGACCCACATGTATGGTCCTCCAAAATCCTGAAGCAAAATAAGTATTACACAATCAAAAATTAAAAATAAAAAATCGGAGGAAGACAGTAATAATATAGTCTAGAAATTTTCATTGTTGAATTAATTGGATATAAGTGGCGGGATGACTATATTTTTTCATTGTGAAATTAAATGTTGAACACGTTCTTGGCCCTAGCCTTCTCTAATGTCAGCAGTCAACTTAAAAGCAGCTGGTTTCAGATTAGATTCATAAGATCTAAGATTTTATCAAAGCAGCGTAGACCCAACTGGAACAGAAACAGGGTATTATTAAATGAACAACATGTATATTTTCTCACCACAATATACACATAAAATTTGAAATAATTGATTATATATGAAGAGAGAAGTTGATCTATATTATGCACGTCATTTCTTCTCAATAATGTATAGCCATTGAATTGGTGCCGCCGTGCATCATCATTCTCAGACTTGTTTGAGCTGTGAGAACACAATTGTAGTTGAATGTGTCCACTCCACAGTATTATTCTAATGCTCTTATCGAGGGGAACACTCTGCCCCTCCAGCTGAAGACCATGCCTCCTCTCAGCTTGAAGGTTGTCAACCCCTCTCACCCCTATCAACTATAATCGACTATAAAGTTCTCAGTAATAGTATAGGTTATGTGCATATTATAGGCAAAAAGAGACAATCTACAAACGTAAACAAATCAATTCATGACATCAAAAGCAGATTAGGATAGAGAGAGATATACCATCTCAAACTGCTTCAATTGAGACAAAGAAGGGTAACAAATGCCAACAATTTATTCGCTGAAGCACGGTTGGAAGCATCTGCTCTTCAAAGGGAGAACCGAATATAAAGCACCGGTGGCAGCTGAAGCAAGGCAGAATTAAACGAAAAAAGGAAAAAAATGCACAGATGAGAAAACTGCAAGGTGCGGGACAGAGCTTTGGAGGAGGAAGCCGCAGCAGAAAAGTATTTTTAGGGAACTTACCCGCATCTCTAGTGGGACATCGCCGCTGTACTCGAGTTCGTTGCTCATGAACAGGAGAGATCCTTCTTGCGCATCATGGCTGACGAAGACTTTCACCCGGATATTGCAAATTTTTTAAATTGAAGTACACTTGTCTACCAGCGAGGGAACCAATTTGCGGCGAAGAATGACAACGTTCAGTGTATACGTACTTTAAATTAATGTCAGTACATAACACACAGTAACACATTTGTAAATAAAGCAAGATTAATAATGCATTAATTCAATGAGAAGGAAGAAGAGATTTACGCGGAGCCGCCGCGCAGAAGAAGAAGATTGATCTAAATTGAGGAATGTTGGGCTTTGAAGATTGATTGTATAACATAGAAGATGAAGAATTGAGTGTATCTATCAGTAAAAATGATTGCCCAATGGTAGTCTGTCATGCATAAGTGTTAAGGTATCTTGCGCAATTGCTAAGGTGTTTTTTAGCTCTCTGAGCATAACTAACAATAGATTAACAATGAGGCCATAACTAACAGTACATTAACAATGAACTACCAATAAAATAACAATTACAACAATATCTGGAGCATAACTACGAATAAATAACTTCATAACATGATGCATTACATCTTGATATGATGAGTGGACAAATAACAGTTACCAAATCTTCATTTTATCCCAACTTGTTTTATCTGTACCTGCAAAATATGGTACCCAACAGGATTTCACCTGCAAGTTTGTTTTATCTGTACCTGAGAAATCTGCTACCAAGAGGATTTCACCAACTTGGTTTATCGGTACGCAAGAGGATTTCAGTTAGCAAATCTATACCTAAGAAATCTGGTAGCCAAGAGGATTTCTCGGGTACAGATTTCATGTTGGGTTAAAATGAAGTTGGGATAAGAAGAAGGTGACATAAAATTCAGCAGATATCATTATTGCTGAATAACAATACTGAAGCAAGAATATTGGAGCCAACGAAATGGAGAAATGATCTAAATTACCCACTCAAACAGCAGACTCGGGCATACAATGTTACACGCAAAATTAGGTATGCAGTTACCTGCGTGAGGAGGAGAACCGGGGAGGAAGACGGGCGAATAAGGTAGCCCACTTGTGGATGCCGAGAGCTGACACAACGCACAGTCCTGATGTACAGTGACCACAATCAGGGGCGATAGGAATTTAGCGGAGGTGAAACGGCTTGATTCATTCAGATATGTAGAAACGAAGCATATAAGAAATCAAAGGATATGAAAACCAATATCCAACATAGATCGTAAAAACTAAAAGAAATCAAAATGGTAATCAAAATCGAAATCCAAAATAAATTCCTAAATCAGAAACTCACTGCCGAGCGGTGGCAAGAGCCGTGCGGGCCGCGCGAATATCGGCCGTGCGGGGCGTGCGAAGATCGGCGGTACGATCAGCGCTGAAGCTGGGAGCAGCGGAAGATATCAGCGAGACGGAAGATGGAGCAGGGGAAATGAAGTTGGGAGACGATCGACATGAAACAGTGCGACATGCGGCGGGGTAAGCGGGTAGCGGCGGGTAAGCGGCAGGGGGTTTTTGGGAAATAACGGCGAGGACAGCGGTGACGGCACGCGGCAGGCGGAAGCGAGAGGGGAGCGGTGGCGGCACGCGGCAGCAGGAAGCGGCGAGGGGAGCGTGGCGGCACGCGGCAGCAGCGGCGACTGTGGCGAGGGTTTTTCGGAAAATATCGGGTGCGCCCGTCGACGCGTGGACGAAGTTGGAGCGGAGCGGTGAGCGCCCTGTTTCCGCGATTTTGGCCGGCGGAAACGCGTGGACGCAGGGAAGAAGCCGCGGCAGCATTGAAGCAGGTGGCTCGGATCTCGCCGCCGCCGGAGTCGAGAAGATCGAAGGAGAAGACCTTTCATCTCCCCGGGCATTGTTGTATCGCCGGAGTTCTCCTTTGGCGGTTGCTCTCGCCTTGATAGCCCACCCCCTTGATAGGGTTGAGAGCGGAGATTGGGATGATTCGAGCGGGAGCCTCGTTCTTCGCAATCGCCACGTGGCTATGGTACTTTGGAGACGGATTATAAGCAGGCTGGACTGTTGGAGGGTAACTTGGAGCCTTGCTGGTTGAATTATGCAGGAACCATTACACAGTCGAGTTCCATCGTGATTCGAGCTGTTCTTTGATGAGGATGATTTATTGGAGAAAGAATCTGGTTCAGGATGGGCTTCGAATTTTTCCGAATATCTCGATTCCAAGATCAAACTTCATGTTCAGGATAAACAATCATCCTGTTTCATACCAGATTCCCAAATAGAAAGATACATATCGCCACGGTAAATTAATGTGAAATTATGCAAATATCAATGAAGAACTTGCAGAAGTGCACTACAAATGCATCATCTAATTCAAATTGTCTTCAGATTCTTATATGAAAACCTAAAATCTAGTTCTTCAAGTTGGTTTTCTTTCTCAATAAGACCTAGGATTTTTCACAAAAAAAAGAGGGAGAGAAGAATTACCTCCGGCTCTGAACAGTGCTACAAATGTACTCCAGCAGCTGAACAACTGATCCCCGGCGTAGTCTTCCAGCCCTGGTACATCGCTTAGCTGCGTGGCAAGCAAAGCGTCCTGCGTCGTGCTTCCGTCTGACACCAGAATCCGGAACCTCTCCGGCGATCCCGCTACCTTTGTGATGTCCATCACCTGAACAACCGGCTTCAGATCCAGATCGCCTGCGTTAACGGCGGCGATTCCGTTCGGCGTCAGCCTTGCAGCCATTACCGCGGCAGATCCGATGAATTGAGGTAAGGAAAAGAGGAGCAGGGATGATGTAGGGTTTGTACGAGTCAGATTTCGGGGACTTTGAACCCCCGGAAATTGAAATTTTAGGGTAGGAGATTGATAGCAGGAGAAAACTTGCCGACGGGGTTATTCTGGCGGGGACGAATGAAGAAGGCAAATGAAGCACGGAAGCCAACGGCCGCGAGGTCGGACGCCGTGGACGCGTGGACGCAGGAGGGATTGGGCGATTGCGGCCGGCGGACACGCGTGGACGCATGGAAGAAGCCGCGGCAGCGCAGGCCGGCGATTTCGCGGAGGGCTTTTCGGGAATTCACGTGACGACGCCTCCTATACAACCATCCTTATTAATATAGATATAGTCAGGTACACCTGTGTGAAAGACAATTCATTTGCAAGAGGGGTTGAAGCCTCGGGGCGAAATCTTTGAATATGGGCACCGTAGGATGTTTGTCACATGTATTTTTGCTCGTTTTGCACGTTTGGAGTATTACCACTCGCTAAAAAGAGCAAAAATTTACCCTTTATTAATAACCCGATTTTACAAACCCTATCAGAGGGTAAATTTTTGAGTCCCGCAGTGCACAGTTAATTTGTGCACCATGGGCCCCACAACTTCCTTCAATTGTATTGGTCTTGTTCTCTGCCCGGGACCCGGACCCAAAAAATTTTTCTACCATATTCCTATGGTAGTTGTCGCAGGGGAAAACACCGCTTCGAAACGTCACCTTCAAGAGCCCACTGAGTTCGGCTCTGTTTGAGACAACGTTTGCGGATGCGAACGCTTTAATGCACCCGCAACAACTGTTTTGAACATTTTGTTTCAATAGCTTGTGAATCTACAATTATTGTAAAATAGCTGATATGCCTTTTTTTCAAATCGCAGACAACCCCTAGGATACCAACAACGCGGTTTCATTTCGCTCGGTGCTGGCCAATTTTTGCGAGTCCAGCACGATTCTCTATCACGGAACCAATCTTCCTCGCGAGTTCCCTTCGGCGGCAGAGCCTTCCTCCCCTATCATCGGCAGATATAATAGGGCTATAATAGGGTTGCGCTAGGTGGCACATGGATTGGGATACTCTTCGTTTAGGACCCAAAATTGAGGTTCATTTCATGGTGAGGATTGATTCTCACATTATATAAAGGTGCATGATTTATTGATTAAAGAAAAAATATAAAAAATATAACTAATTAGTTTGTACCGTGAAATGAATATGTGGGATTTGCCTAAAATTCATCTGAGTCAAGCCGACACTATCGAAAATCATGGCCCTCGTCGGATCACCGAAATGGAATGCGAGACCAAGTGAGAACGCTTGAGAGCCGGAAGCGCGACAAACCCGAACTAGGTTTAACAAACACGCTCGAGGGTCATGCGCCCGGACACGGTAAGCACACATGCACGTACAATGTGAGCGCAATTTGAGCACAGTGGTTGTGCGCCCCGCACGCACGCACTAAACACACGTGAACTTCATTTTCTAAAAATTGATGATCTAGATGACCAGACTCACACATCCTCGTTCATTAGTTCAAATTCCAAGATAACACAATTACCAACGCAACTCTCAGAAAAGTTATAAAAAGAGTCATGAACTCTCATTTGAGGACAAATTGTATTCCGTACCAGTGAAAGTTCTCAAGTCTTCCTTCAAGAGCGGCTGGAAGATCTCCTTCGGAATTCGAAGACCTCCTTCAACTCTCAAGTCCTCCAATAGTAGGTAGAAGATCTCATTTGGAGTTTGAAGGCCTCATTCTGTTCTCAAGTCTTCCTTCAAAAGTGGCTCGAAGATCTCCATCGGAGTTCGAAGACCTCCATTGGTTCTCAAGTTCTTTCTCCGAAGACAGTTCAAAGATCTTCATCTGCATCTGTGCTTCAATACCAAAGCCTCGTTGCTATGTTCATCCTTCCAGACTCCTCCTAGCGCACCCTATTGCGCTATGCTTGAAGCAACTGAGAAAAGAAGAGTGAGCTCTGAAGTTTTCTGGCGAAGACTTGACACTCTGCTTGCTCTCCTCAAATGTTCAATCTGCTCGCTCACTAGCTCAAGTGTTCATTCCGCTCTCCACGGTGCCTGCTCCAGTGACAGCTCCATTAGTTGTTCCTGCGAACACCAATGAAGACTTTGATTTTTATCTTTCAAGTACTTGTAAGCGGAGCAGTGACCTGTCACCCTTCAAAATATTCTAACACTTGTAACCACATACAATTAGTGGATTTGGTAGGCACTGAATTGTCCTCGTGGTTTTTCCCTTTCTGGGTTTTTTCACGTAAAAAGTCTTACTCATTTTGTTGTTGGTTCTCTTTTGTCTATTTTCGTGCTCGGCTCACTCTCGATCTAAGACAGTTCGATTCTTTCGAACCGAAAAGCGATAAGCAACTCACAATAATTTGGCACTGTCTGTGGGAAGGTGCTACCAACTCTCCAAAGAATCTCTAAAAGCAATGCTTGTTCTACACAAGTTCTCATGACTAACATTAATGACAGAAGGAAATGCACACGCCTCCAATAGGACAGATCCTGATGGAACTATCAATCAATCCCTGCCGATTTGCTTACCAACAACGTGCATGCGCGCGCCTAGCTTGAAGGTGTCATCATCGCACTAACAACGTCTGTGGAAGAGTGCATGCTTCAGATGGAGGAGCACCAGCCTAGGGCGCTCGCTCTGCTCAAAAGTTTATGGCCTCTCGATCCCTAAATACGATATCTGCGCCCAGTGATTAACCCTCGCTCTCTCTGAACCACACCTTGCCTGCAGGAATCATTCACATTTAAGACTCTGTTGAGAGCAATTTACTTAAAGCCACACCAACTGACGAAAAAATTTCTCATAAGGAAGCTCAACCACTACAAGACATTGGTGGTCTGAAAAGAAAGAGAGAGCAGGGTCCACCCTCGATGCCTAAGAAGAGCATCGGGCAAGACAGCGACACCCTCAGAGCTGGGGGACACCGCCAACATCAGAACTTCACCTTTCTTAACTCATCTCATACAGAAAACTTACTTCATCCACGATCACTAGACTCTCCAAAGATCTAGACCTCTCACTCCGAATAGAGGAGACCAGTCTAAGTTCTGTAAGTTCCATCGAGGTAACGAGCACGACACAAAAAGCTATTTGTTCTTAAAGGGAGAGGTCGAATGGTTCGTTCATCCGAGACTCCTTAAAAAATTTCTATAAACACAAACACGAGGGAAGCCGCCCCGAATAAGCTCGTAGGGGGAAGGACGAAAGACACTCACAACATATCAAAAGTGTTGAACCCTTTTGAGGTGCATGCCCCTACCTCGACACGCTAAGTATTGACACAACCATAGGGGAGCCACCCATTGAGATAAGTCGGATTTTGGCTGACAACGATGTGACCGTCAATATGTTATTCATGTCACTCCTTCTCGACTCAAGATCGCTAATGGAAGCATCAAGCTTGAGGTGATCAATACCCACGTAGAGAATAGCCCCCCAATCCTAGACCTGGGCAGCATCAACCTCTATGTAACTCAGGAGTAACTTATTGTACAAGTGACCTATAATGTGCAGTTCGTCGTCATATAAGCCGACTCCTCCTACGACCTCTTACTTTGATATACATTGTTGAATGCATTCCTAGCTAATACCCTGAGCTACTGTTCCCTCCCATGACAACCCGAGAAAGAGCCTTGCAAACGCTAGACCTAGGAAAACCAAGGATGCGAAGCAGGGAGGTTGTCCCTCATATCAGCATTTCCCTCCTACTTTTTCAATTTTTGTTAAAAATAACAAGCCTCAAGACTAAACTTGCGCTGACATGTATGTTATGCCTTCCTATAATATTGCAATTGGTTTCTGATTCCATTTGCGAAACTTGCCCCTAGAGACAGGCAACTGGTAAGGGGGGACAAAGGTCCCTCTTACACCCTAATTGAGTGACGATATATGATGCCCCCTCGTGTTGAGCAGGAAGCTCACCTGAGCGACGACCCTCTATTTCCGACAACAAGTGGAAATCTCATAATCTATAAGGGGGGATAAAGGTCCCTCTACGCCTTCATTGAGTGGTGATCTTTGACGCCCCCTTAAGCCGAGCAGGAAGCTCGCCCGAGCAATGACACTTTGGTGCCGACACCAAGTGGAAAGCTCATAACTAGTAAGTGAGAAAAGATCCCTTTATACCCTAATTGGGTGAATATCTCCAGCATCCTTTAGTGCTGAGCAGGAAGCTCGCCCGAGCAGCGACCCTCTAGTACCAACACCAAGTGGAAAGCTCACAATTGGAAAGGGGACCAAAGGTCCCTCTATGCCCTAATTGAGTAACGATCTCAGGCACCCCCTCACGCCTAGCACGAAGCTCACACGAGTGGCAACTATCTAGTGTCAACACCAAGTGGAAAGCTCACAACTAGTAAAGGAGACCAAGGTCCCTTTACACTCTAATTGAGTCACAATGTCCAGAGTGCCTTCGTGCTAAGTAGGAAGCTCATCTGATCAATGAACCTCTTGTGCTGTAAATGAATGGAAAGCTCACAATCGAAAGGGAGGGCAAAGATGTAACATCCTGACTTGACCTTAACCGACCCAATAAGGTGACCCAACCACCTATTGAGCCATAGAAGTTAGGAAACGACCCTGAAATATCATTTTGAACAAATGAGCTCAGAATTGACTTATGTAAGTTACATTATAACTCATACAAGTGTAACACAACTCGTTTTGTCTGAATCAGATGTTATTCAGCGAAACTGGTTATTTTAAGTATCGTTGTTCATCACAACGACCCTGAAATATCATTTTAAGTAAATGAGCTCAAAATTAACTTTTGTCAGTTGCATTAGACTTGTACAATTGTAATGCAACTCAATTTGTTTGAATCCGAGGTCATTTAGCGAAAATGATTGCTTTAAGTAATGTTATTCGACACAACAATTTTAAAATATCATTTTGAGCAAATGAACACAAAATTAACTTCTACCAGTTGCATTAGACTTATATGATTCATACGAGTGAAACATAACTCATTTCATTTGAGTTTGAGGTCATTTAGCAATAGCGACCATTTTAATTAACATTGCTCGGCACAACGACCTTGAAATGTCATATTAAGCAAATGACATCAGAATTGGCTTCCATCAATTGTAAGACTCGTACGACCCATACGATTGCAATACGACGTGCTTCATTATTCGGCACGATCACCCCATAAAATCATTTTTAAGCAAAAGAGCTTGGAATTGATCTCAGTTAATTGCATTAGACACGCGTATGATCAATAAGAGTGCTTTGAAACTCGTTTTGCTTAATTCCGCCATCATTTAGTAAAGTTAATAAAAATAAATCTCATAAAATTTTATGACTCGAAAATGTGAACACTTGATTTCAACTCCATCACATCAGCATTGACTCATCACTCGACGACTATGACCTATGTTGACCTTGACCATACGAAAAACCCGCCCTAGGGTTGACTTTGTAAAAAACTATAATAAAATTTTATTTTCATGGATTTTGTGTTCTCCACTTAAAGATCCACTCAACCACAACAAAAGCCACCCAAAGCCCCCTTGAGGTCAGCTTGGGCACAAATTCCCATGAAGTTAGCTAGCTTAATGGATTGGAAATCCAAAGCTAAGACTAAATTCAAAACCAAACCTAAGCCTCCTCTCTCTTTCTCTCTCTCCCTAACCAAAGACCAAGCCATCCGAACCCATCCAAGCCACTACCCTTAACCTAAGAAAATACAACCAACTTATCGATTATTTTCCCGGCTTCCCAAGCCTAACCAGGGTTACCCAAGCCTTAACTGGTGTAGGCTAAGAAGTTTATGAGGTGATTTAAAATGAAATATGAATTATTCTGGAGATTTGAAATTATCTTACGTTAAATACAAAAATTACTTGAAAACAACTAGCAAGATGAAAATTCAATCATCAACAATTGTGTCATGCAAGTTGGTAACCGATAGTGTCTAATCTTTACAATAATGCAAAAGAAAAATACTAAAGCGTTGAAAGAGTAATACAGTAGTCAAACTAATTTTGTATTTTTTGTTGAAGGGATAACTTGAGCTAGTACCAATTGAGCAGTCCTTGGTTGTACACTCACTCTCTGTAGTCCTTCACTCAAAGGAAAAAAACACAAGAAGAATAATGTAGCAAAAACTAACACTTGCAATTTCAGTCATTCAAAGATGATTATTACAACATGAGCATTTATGCCTATTTATAGATCTTGAAAGCCATGAAAGGTGAGGATGGTTGAAGGTTGGACCGTTGGACAACATTATGATGCTCTTTATTCACATGTTTGAATGGAGAAGAAAATGAGGCGACTTACATATGAAAAGGAGTGGTTTGTGATGACTATTAATGACACGAAGAAATGAAGTGGTTTATATGTGGAAAGGGAGAAGTGTATAGTGGTCATTTATGATACAATAATAATCAGGAGTTTTATATGTGAAAAGAGGTTATTTATGGTGATCATTCATGACATGTTGAAAAATAAGTGATTTATGTATGAAAAGAGAGTGATTTATGGTGGTCATTTATGATATGAAGAAATAAAATGTTTTTTGTGTGAAAGAAGGTGGTTTATGGTGATACTTCATGATATAAAAAATTAGTGATTTATGTGTGGAAAGAGGTGGTTTTACATGTGGAATAAGTTATATTGTGCTTAAATGGTATTGGATCTGGCTTGCCCAAGATCTATAATACATCATACAATACATAAAGCCCAAAATTACATAACTAATATCCCAAAATACAAAAGACTTAAAATGCGATTGAGCTCATAAATATGCTCTAAATAAAACAGAAATATATCTTTAGCGTTTGAAGGTTGGTTGACACAATATGTGTTGACGTTAACTAGATCGAGTCAAACTTAAATTGATCTGGGAAAAATGAGTTAGCTCTGCAAAGTTGTTGATTTCTTCTTTTTATAAATGAAACCAAGTGTGAGATTGTACTTTTACAATTGTCGGAAACATTTGACACAGGAGCAGGTCTAGAGCGTTGTAGATACACATGATATTTGCAAAGTGCCAGACATACTCTAGATGGTCATCAAATCTATCAAAAGTCTCAAAATTGGGGAGTTTAAACACGGGTGGAACATGATGTTCTAGGACCTATGGAACCAGCGGGGAGATGCGGTGAACGAGTTGTTACACTTTTTTGTCCTGGTGCCCCCTTGCCATATTCCTCCTCAACTATGTGTCTCACTTACTCACGAGTGAGTCTTCTATCGGTAAGAGCGACAACTTCCTTTACTGCACGAGGGTAACATTGCGCGTGCCCAGAAAGCCCATCGGGAAACGCAAGACTAGCGGTGCTGACAACATCAACTGGATGATCTGTAGTGAGGTCATCTGATTCGTCAACAAGTTCTAGCAATTCGCGATTTGGCGCATACAACATCCGCCCTTCGGGGGTGGCGACCGAGGCGCGGAAGGCCTCCAAATCTTTCAGTAAAACCGCTCCACCATCAAGTGCATGCACCACTCCACGAGTGTTGTTGGCGCGACTAAGGCCTCCTCGATGGGTGACCTGTTTCTTGCAGGTGAGTTGGAGGGGGATTGATCAACATGCTCCTCAGGAGTTACCCCATTAACGACACGAGTAATTTCTCTTATTATTGTTGCTAGTCGTGGATGCTTGCACGGGCAAGCACGATTGTTAGAGTTGTGTTGAAGAGTTGGGAACGCCTTCCTACAGACGCCACCAAACTATTGCATGTCGCCTGGTTTTCCTCCGGTTCAGAGAGTCGAAACACCTTAGCTCCAAGTTGGACCGAGCACAAACAGTCAAATGAAAAGAAAGCAGCAATGATACACAATTTTTACTGCCAAAAACCCGAAAATGGTGAAAAACTATGTTGTTAAATTTGTGTCAGGCCGAATTCACTCATTCCTTTGTTATTATAAGTGTTAGAGTTCCCTGAAGGGTGACAAACCACCTCTAAGTTTACAAGCTTTAAGTATGAAAAAGAGAAAAAAGCCAAGTCTTTAGAGCTTTGAAGAAAGCGTTCCCAGGAGCATCCATAAGAGTGTTCTTCTAAGTTTGTTTCCTGTAATAGCTCCTGCTTCCGTGAGAGCGTTGAGCGTAAGCAGATTAGAGTGGGAGCAGAGCGAATCCCGTGCGATGAAGCGATCCAAGTCCTATATACTCACCGGAAAACAACAGAGTTTTCTCTGGTCTCTCAAGTTGCATATCTTCAAATGAAGACATGGTGGAATTTTATAGATTTTTTGAAAGGGCTGCACTGGTAATTGTGTCTCGGCTAAATCTTGAGTTGACGAATGACGTTGCTCCGTTCTGATCACCCGGCTCACCAATTTTCTCGAAAGGACGAACATGCCCCTTTGGTGGTCTGGGCGTCCCGGGCAAGTTGCCCAATGACGGTGGTGGTCGGAGACGGCGACGACGCGACCGAGGCCTGCAACGCGAGCTACGCGTGTGCAGGTGATGGCCGCACATGCATAGGCCTGTGTGCCGACCGCACATGCGCAGAGGTGCACACACTAGCAGTGCGTGTAGGGGCGGTATAGGGGGCGGACATGGGCCATGCACGCGCTCCCCAACCACGCACGTGCATGGGCCGCTCGCGCGCTGGCCACGCGCGTGCGGGGTTGGGGAGCGCGCGCGTGCTGGTCACGGGCGCACAAGTTGTGTGTGGTGCCCATATGTGCTTGGTTTCGCACCCCCCACCCCCTGCCCCTTTCAGGGCAACTTTGGACCCTTCAAGCGGTGCGACTCGCTCTTGCCATTCACTCGGTCATGTCGGCTTGCTTGAACTTTTCGATCAAGTTTGTTTCTTTGGATCCAATTGGCGCTTGAGCTGGTCAAGGCCTACTCAATTGACCAAGCTCAAATTTTAGGTGACGTTCACGATCAATAGAAATACACAAAATGCATCAAGTCCGTAGGTCCCGTGGTGCCCAATAAACCTGTGCACTGGGCCCCATAGCATGATGCATTTCTATTTGCCCCATTACTCATTCCGAAAATAATTTTCGGTCCGCCACTCGCTCTCGGAAGAAGAAGCCCATATAGCGATCCCGCCGTCCAATTGTGCTTCAAAATTTGTGTTTTTTTGTTTTTTTTTATTTCGGCGAGATCACCGACGTTGAATACACAATTATTATTGGGCGATGTTATTAGCACTGCACTTTTGGCTAGTCGCACCACACTTTCTCCTAATTTTTCGCGCATTTTGGAAATACGTCTTGTACATGTATTTTTAGAAAAAATGTTCACCACAAAAGTTATATATCTCGACGAGATCTACAACTTTCGTGTTGAACATTTTTCATAAAAATGCATGTACAATGCGTACTTTTGGAATACGCCCAAGTTTCGCGCCTTTTGGAAATACGCCTTGTACATGCATTTTTAGGAAAAGTGTTCAACACGAAAGTTGTAGATTTCGTCGAGATCTACAACTTTCGTGTTGAACACTTTTTCCTAAAATACATGTACACAGTGTATTTCCAAATGCACGAAAAATTAGGAGAAAATGTGGTGCGACTAACCAAAATTGCGTTGCAAATAAGAACGCCCTTATTATTCCATTCCGGATTAAAAAAAGGCGATTGTTAACCCACCCCATTTTTTGCTATCCGCACCCCAAAACATTTTTAAAAAAACTCTTTGCCAAAATTTAATCGCAACCCTAACTATTCGTCTTCTTCTCTCTCGGTTCGGAAGCAGCCGTCCCCCAACTCGCGAAATCCGCCTCCCGTTTCCGTACTCGCGGTGCCACTCCTCTTTCCGGCAACCGTTCGCGACAGCCGCTCTCCCGTCGTCTCTGGCAGTAGATCGAGGAAGCAGTCGTCCCCCCATCTCGCGAACTCCGCCTCCCGTTTCCGTGCTTGCCGAGCCGCTCCCCTTTCCGGCAACCGATCGCGACAGCCGCTCCCGTCTACGACATTAGATCGCAGAAGCCCCCAAATCTTCAGACAACCACCTAAGGTAAACAACCGTCTATGCAACTTCTACACTTCCGCATGTTTCATTCCTTCTTCTCATAGCAAATACTCAAATCATTTCTATCACCATTTTCTGCTTTCACAGACTTGTAATATCAAGAAATTTTTTTTAGCATATGTGATATTATCAATCTATTTATATTATCATGTAACATTTGCTCAAATATTTGTAGTAATGGTAATGTAGAGGAGATATGAAAATGTCAGGTAAACTTCTCTGGGATTACTTTAGCCTTACTTTATGAGAAGAGATGTTTGGAGACTTAGTTATAGGATTACTTTTAATTGACGCGCCATTAGTCTATAATGTTATATTGAATTAAGTGTTGGGAAGTGGAAAGGTAAGAAAGGCATTGATATTTAAGCTCCTTATGTATGTGGAAATGAAAATGTCTAAACTGGTATTACAAATATTAAGTTGTCTTTTCATCAAATTTAATTTAAGTTGCACAAATTAATTTGTCCTGCTGAGCCTTCATGTGTGTACATATGTTCATTTATATGATTGCAGGATTATTTGTTAAAGTTTGGGGCGCAAACAAAGCAAGACTTTCGTATAAATAAATTTATATTTTCATTTGATGAGTATACTATGTTCATTTGTATGATTGTAGGATTATTGGTTAAAAATCATGTTTGAGGCGCAAATAAAGCAGGACTTTGAGACATATAGGAGCATGATTTTTGTATTTTTCATTTTCTATCTAGTATGATTTTGTGGTGATTTTAATGAATATGTTGTTGAGTTTAGCTATGAGACAACTTTAATATGTTTGGCTATAATATTTTTGGTGTAATAGGACAAGTATGTGCAATAGCAGAAAATTAATCGATCATCTTATGAAGTTAATTCATCGGGATAAAGTTTCAATGAAATGTTATGTTAAATAGCAGCTATGCAGGTTGAATGAATTCCACCGTTGTTAAGATATCCACATATGTAGTTTTTGCTTCTCATATATTTGGTTTGCAAAAAAAATTTAGTTAATGTGGGGTGCGGATAAAATTTTCAAAAATTTCAGGCTGCGATTAACAATGAGGTGCGGCAATCCAAATATTGAGGTGCAATTATATTTTCGGATTACAGTTAATAATAAGGTGCGGTTTTAAGAATCGCCCCCAAATTAGCAAAAGCCTTACACTAGAACACTTTAGCTTCTAAAATTCCAGAGTCTAGACCAGTTCCTGATCCTCATCCTCACTCACTGTGAGTCAATGTCTGGTCCAAGAGTCGACGACAAGATCGTAAGCTACGGCGACGCCGTCCTCCGCCGCTCCGACATTGACATCCTCCGCGGCCCCCGCTTCATCAACGACCGCCTCATCGAGTTCTTCTTCGCCCACCTCTCCTCAACCCACCCCTCCGCCGGCGCCGGCCGCTTCCTTCTCGTCCCTCCCTCCATCTCCTTCTGGATCTCCCTCTGCCCCGACACCACCTCCCGGATCGAAGCCGCCGCCCCGCTTCGCCTCCGAGACCGCGACCTCGTCCTCTTCACCGTCAACAACAACGCCGACGTAACCCTAGCCGAAGGCGGCACACACTGGAGCCTCCTGGTTACGAGAGGGGCGACGATGTTTTCGTCCATCACGATAGCTGTGATCGCATGAACCACCACCATGCTATGAGGCTGTATGAAGCCGTGAAGAATTTTTTTGGAGGAAATCCCTTTATTACGGGGGCGACACCGCAGCAGAGGAATGGGTATGATTGGTGGCCTCTATTTGATGGCGGTGGCTAGGGTGATCTGTGATTGGTTTGAGCATGGGAAGAAGGAGGATGGTAATTGGTTCAACGAGTTGGAGGCTGGGTTGCTTGAGGAGGCGGTGGCGAATTTGAGGCTGGAGTTACTGGATTTGATCCTCAATTTGCGTGGGAAAGTGTGATCCTTGGAGCTGATTATTTGTGAGGTATGTTGTGAAAGTGGAAAAAAATTCTTTTTTTTGGTTGCTGTTTGATGCATAATATTGTGAGAATTAGTTTCTGCTTAAAGAATTCATCTTTTGTACTTGTAATTCTTTACCCAAGTAGTTCGGATTTTTTGGCACATTGCATCCCAAAAATAAGGCTTTTTTGACATTTTGCTCTTTGAATCTTTAAAATTAACATTTTGCACCTCAAATTATTGATTTCTGGCAGAAATTTCAAGGGTATTTAGGTGTGAGCAGCTCCAGAAATACTCATTCAAGGGTATTTAGGTTCTGGCAGCATCAATAATCCGGGATACAAAGTACCCAAATGAGCTTTTTTGGTACTGCCCGGACATAAATACCTTTAAAATTTTGGCCTGGGAGTGCAAAGTGTCAGAAATCGTTAATTAATGATGCAAAGTGCCAATTATAAAGTTTTGGGGTGCAAAATGCCAATAACCAATATTTTGGGGTCGTAAAGTGCCAAAGAGCTTAGGTAATTTTGTTGGATGCTTTATTTATCTAATCTTCTGTTTTATCTTTGTTATATCTGTCACAACTCAAATTCATATTTGATTTGATGAAATAAGCGCATGTAAGGAAATTTATGTGTTGTGCAATTGGTATTTTGTGAAATTATAAAATGCAAATGCACTGTTCTGTCCTTGAATTTATTTCTATGGTAACAATGAATTTACTGTTTTCGAGTAACTAAGGGGAGAATAGAATATAATAAAAATACTGGCGTTGTTAACTGCAA